>JAANSN010000819.1:0-45104 GCA_036850665.1 Dicranocentrus wangi
CTGAACCCCTCGTTTTAAATGTTTCGTTTTTAAAAATATTCTCAAAAAATACTCGAGCCTCAAATAAATAATGTTGAATGTCAACAGGAAATTCTGATTTTTCCAGTAGTATACTAGATCTTTTTTCCATATACAATCAAATACCGCCTCTGCTTTGATGGTCAATGGTAATGAATTTTGGAAACCGCCACCACCACCACCACCACCGTAGTTTTATATGGGTATAGTATGGGTTACGCAGCATGAGCGGCATTTACATTGATAATAATAATAATGTCGTAATCTGGCGTGAATATGTTATACAACTTGGAAAGTTGGAAAGAAATGTTGTGCGGTGTTGGTCCACACACCTTCAGAGAACAACGCAACGGACGGGACTACCCAAAAATCAGTTTTGTAGTACTACTATGATGACTGTATATTATGTAGGTAGGTATTTTTTGGGAACTATTTTAAAGCTTGAACCTTAAAGTCCCTCTAAATATATATTATGCACATCATCATCATCATCATCATCATGAGTCTCATGAATGAGGAGTGTGTGTGAATTTCAGCGAAATATTTTTTTTTGGCAAGCCTGTACATAATATGGGGTGAATTACAAAACCCGTGTATACTCTTATGTCATACATATAAGTGTATGCATAGGGCACCCTTGGGATTTCCTTAAATCCTTGTGAAACTACCTCAATTATGTAATTAGATTGCAATTGTGGTCAGTCAAGAAAGAGAAAAGAATTCAAGGTGCGTTTTAATTTTGGTATAAAGCTAAATTGCATATTACCTATGCATCAATGTTA
Source organism: Dicranocentrus wangi (assembly GCA_036850665.1). Lineage (NCBI taxonomy): Eukaryota > Metazoa > Arthropoda > Collembola > Entomobryomorpha > Entomobryidae > Dicranocentrus > Dicranocentrus wangi. The sequence continues at coordinate 801 of JAANSN010000819.1, forward strand.
CTACACCTTTATTCCTCTGTTGACATATATATGAATTTTCTTATGTATATAGATAGATCATTTTCAACTTTGAAATTTATAACCCTCCTCCTCTTCCCATATCAGGCATTCCCCCCAACCCCAATTTGGCTAGCTTTCCTCACAAGACCCATATTATTGTTCCAAAAGAAAAAGAACAAAATTACCGGAAAGGCACATATTACGGTCAGCGGTTGACGGTCGTCGTCGTGACGTGTACACAGTACACACACATGTGCAAGCTTGCTATTTTAAAAAGACATACATCATATTGGAAAGGCGAGGGCTTGGGAAGTGGAGTGCGAGCGAAGACTTGCATTCCCTGTCTTCTTTCTCCTCATTTCTCTTTTTTTTTCTTCCTCTTATATTCTTCAGAGGAGTTCAGTTCAGAGATAACTTTGACTACAACACATTTCAGTAAGCGTGTTTCACACACTTTCATCCCTTTTTACCATGTACAATAATAATAATAATATAGCTTTTACGCCCGTTTTTTTCCCTCTCCGTCGTCCGTCCGTTCCCTTTGGAAGGTAGTTTTTAATACGGGGAGAAATTGTGTATTTTAGTGGGGGGGAAAACGGTGGCGGTGGTGGTGGTGGTGGTGGAAAGAAGAAAGTTGGGAGTTTGATACGGAAGGAGTGGAAGTATGTTGGTATAATAATTGTGTGTGGGTAGTGTAAGCAAGCAAGAATGTTTTTTTAGCCATGTGGCTCTGATCCCAGGCTAGCCTAGTATTTTTTGGCTAGACTAAAAACTCCTCTTCTCTCTTCTCTCTCTTCTTGGTGGACTACAAACTACAACCATGCCACACACACACACAACCTCCCAGTTTTCTTTTATATATATACATGTTCCATGAATGCCTCCCTCCAGTATGGAATGACGTGCAGCTACTACATACTACTCTGAGGAATAAGTAAAAGGCGAATGGAGGAAAAAAGAGCCAGAAAGGGAGAGAGTTTTCTAACATTCACGCCGGATTAGCCTCCAAGTCTAGCTAGAATGGATTCAGCCAACCGCGAAGATGAGAAAGAGAAGAGAAACACTGTGAGCCAGCAAGACGACGACATGATGCTGCTGCTGCTGCTCCAGCTTTGCTTTCCTACTTGCCAACTTTTGCTTTTCCTCATTCACATTGCACCACGACGACGATGGCACGGCTACCAAAACTTGGTGTTTTTCCTCCACGTTCCCTCCCTCCCAGCGATGTAAGTAGAAAGTAAGAATGTGGATGGAGGTTACGTACGAGGGGGATGCACAAAAAAACTTGCAAGATTCATAATATGAAATACTACGTAAAACGTAGTAGCATGATAATTATTACCATTACCATGCATTCCGGTTAATTCCCCGTTTTGAATTTTGAAAAAATGTTTTAACAGGTATGGATGAGTACGTAATTTGCTATAGGATGCACGCTAATGGATTTCTTCGCGTGGGCTTAGGTATAACGATGGATGTTACAATAATATAGTATACTTTTGGAAACCCCCTCGTATGTACTCAACACAAGAAGAGTAAGCAGAAAAAACGGGAATATTAAGATTCTATGGAAGTTAGTATATATTATGCAGCTCGGTATAGATATGTGTTTACGCTGGTTCGTGAAAAATATTTTGAACAAAAGTTGGCAGCCAGAGCGCTTCTACAATATTAGAAGACCTTTAGAGAAAGGACTTTTCGGTTGTTATTGTGTAACCGTGAATTTTACTAGAGTGTTGCAATGAAAAGGCGTTCGAAAATAGAGAGAAATTCCTCAGATTCACAATACATACGTATTATTACGCGCTCAAGGAGCATTTTATTACGAAATTGTGTGATCATCACAATGTTTGTCTGTCTGTCGTTATATATCGTCGTATAAAGATAATCGGGGAAAATGGCAGGCTGAATAGTTTTAAATATAATTAAGCCTTTGCTTGTGATGGCAGTCATGATAAAAATGAAAATTGCAAAATCATAACTGTCTATGACGTGCTTTCTTAGCATATCCGCGTTTCACACCCGCCGCCGCACACACATACAAATACATATACCAACGTAAAAGAAAAATTTACAATTTCTGAAGGCACGACGTTGTGTGTTAAAGTGTCACCACACCACACTCTGCCATGGACGAAATCATAAATCTGTCAAATGCGGCATGTGAGTTATGTAAAAATTCATATTGAATACATAACGCTCTATATATTTTTCTCTTATTACTATGCATCCATTTTTTAACCAAATTCATTTTCTAATGCATTTCAGGTGTACATGAATTTTTATATGAATCTAAGCTTAAAAAGTACTGCTGTTTTGTACTATGTTATTTACACTAATTGCATTATGAAGGCAAGGATTTTACATCTTACTCCTCTCTGTTTCCCTCAAACTTGGCTGATTTTTTCCTGGAATAATAAAGGTTTGAGGGAGAGAAAAAAATAATTGTTTCAACGAAAACTCTGTAAAGGAGAGAAAAAAGTTTTGTTTGACTGTTTGGTATATCAACTCCAACCATCAACCCCACATCCTATACGAAAAGAAAGAGGACAAAGTCTTTTTTTATTTGTATATACAGTAACTCGTCTACCTCTTCAACTCTTGATGCCTGAACACCAAAGTTGGCGTGTATTAGCACAGTTTCCCTTTTTCGGAAGAAACAAAATCGGAGTTTACGCGACGCGAAAAGAACATGATGACATTTTTCTCCACTTACTATATATACTTTTGCCTAACAACTTTGAAGACGAAAATGGCAAAAATCCTCATTGGACATGAAAAGCAAAGAGCAAAGTACTTTTGTCTGACGAATACTTCTATATGAGACACGAAAGAAACATTTCATTTCGAAAAGTAAAGGATGCATTTGTGTTGTCCTTTTCAAGATTTTTTTTTGGTTGGTGATGGGACATGTGCAAAAAACCATGAATGAAATGGATGATTGAAGTGGAGGAAGGAACAGATGCAGTCACGAGCAAGTCAAACGAATAATGTGTACTGCATCTTGAAGCTTTTTTAGTGCATCTCCCTCCGAAACCTGTCATAAGGTCCAATTCACTCAAGTTCGTTTTCCTTAAGAAAAAGTCGAAATGCTCTAGATTTACAGCGATATGGCATATTCTTTCATAGAATTTTTTTTTCAAAACCTTCAAGAAAAAGGAGACAGAAGGAATGTATGGAGAGAAGGAGAAGAAATCCTTTGGATTTCCTTGAGATTCTTTTTTTTTTCGTTTCATACTTCTTGGCTAATCTCTTTCACTGTCTTGTCTAGAGCCTTTTAAGAAACTGCCATTTTAAATCTCTGTGTGCAGTCAAGCAACCTCAACTGTGGTGCATGATACAGGCCTTTTTTCTCGTTTATAAAACCCTTCCCTCTGTTTCTTGATTTGTTCTCTTTTTCATCAGTTAAAAAACGACGACGACGAGGAGGACGACGCGGAGAGGACTAGAGTAGCGGCAGGTGACTCTATTTCAGAGGGCAGATAAAAACCGAAACTGGGGAAACTCCAGTTTTTCTAAAGACGAAGACGAAACCCTTTCCAATGAACATGTTTCGTTTTGAATGAACAAAGACTGTCAAGTTGATTCTGCAGCAAGGAAACCGAGTCTCAAGGAATTCTATATGAAAATCCTGTAACGGGAATTAAATACCGAGCAAGAAGTCCTACAAAGATGAGCTCACCATTTAGACTGCACCAACAAAAATTGACGAATATCGCATAGTTGCTAAAAGCATACCAAAGAAACTGAAGCTAGTTTTATTAGCATCTTTTAATTAAAGTAAATTTGTCATGAACGGCATTAAAAATTTTAAAAAATTAAAGCTTGCTGGACCTCGGATGGATTGTCGTACATTTCTGTAAATGCAAATGGAAAATAGTGACCTGCAGCTTGCTCTTCTTGTGTGATCCGCTGGGGCACATTGGTACAAACTATCAAGCTATTGCATTATACGGATGTTACATGGTCATTTTATTATTATTTATGGCAAATTTTAGCAAAATAAATTGGGTTTCGCTTTATATTTGCCATGTTTCTTAATATGAAAGTAGGTATTTCTTACGTCATTCGTAAGAGATATTGACGACAGGACTTGAAAAAACCATAAATTAGCAACGGTGGATGAAATGTTGGAAAGATTATTTTTTTTCTTTTGAAGAAGTTGTGCTGATATTTGATGATGATGATAATCTAAATACACGTCACAAGTAGTGCGTTTTTTGACAACTCTAAAAAAATACCGGTGGAAGCTTGTCGGGACAGAAGAGTGTGAGGAAAACAGGTAAAATCGATATATTATTATGAAAGGATTATCGCCCTTGTGAGAGTGATACTGATACACCGCTCGGCTCTCGAATGAATGCCGGTTAAGATGGTATCGGGGGGATGATGGCATTGTTCCTATCTTTAAAAGTACCTAGAAATGCCTTCACATGGGCCGCATGCGATTGTCATCATGATATTCTTTGCCCTAAATCTAATCCACGGATATATAGAAATTCATTTGGAGACATTTTAAGCTCATAGGTGTACCTTTACCAAAATATCTTTCTAAATCGGTTTAGTTTATTCCTAGATGCTTAGTTTGCTTGATTTCCTACAAAATTTAAAAGTTTTTTTTCTTGGGATATTTAAACATAATTATGTATGGAGAGATACCTCTGGATCAGAGCGAGAGACCGCATAACTCCTCTGCAACTCTGTGAAGCGTTAAATACTTGTAGATTAGATTTTATCGGGACGACAAGCCTCGTTTCAGATGAGTGTATTTTTAGAGGTGGTTCGGTTTGAGGTTTCATAAAAATTACAATCGGTTTCAGCTCAAACGCATTGAAGAATGCTCAAGGTATACGTATGTATGCCGTCATATTTTGTATTTTCTTCTTATTAAAAGAAATCAGTCGCTCACACTGATAGCACATTAAGGGCTAGAGACTGAGTGAGTGAGTGAGAAAAGCTTTTAAGCAGGTGTATCGTTTCAAATGTCAACATCGCCCTATTAAAAAAGGATGCCAAGCGAAGCAAAAATAATCAGTGCGACAAGTTCTCGGTGAGCATTAGACAATCATTGTGTAAAAAATCATTCTCAAACAAAATCTTCATGCTCATGTGAATACGGGGCTAAACTTTGTTAAATGCAAGAAATCCATTAATATTGATAAACTCGGAAATCCATGTACAAATTGAAAATTAAAAGTTGCCCTGCAAGTCATCGTGTCTGGCACTAAAATGGATTTTTTTTTCTTTTACATATATATTAGCATTGATGCTCCCAAAGCCCTTTTTCGTATGCAAATATATCTGATTGTGAGTGAGGCAGAGGCACTGATCCATATCCTAATTTGATTACTTCCACATTAATCATTAGCGCCTGTGCTTCACCTTTTTATGGAGATAGATGTGCACTCATGGTAAAATATAAATATTTGGCTTTCATACGACAGCAGGAACAAGTGGTGATGACAAGGTCAACAAAATGAAGATGCAAATGTCCCGTGCAGACAGGGTGCTCACGTTGTGTCACGTGAACTCACACTTTTCTCGCCTTTTTTTCTTAATTTTTAATACAACCGAGGGACATACCAGGACCACTCGTAATAAAAACGAGCTAAAAGACAAATTAATCTGTTGAATTAATATTATGATGAAAATGAGTCAGATGAGATGCCTCTTGTATCAAATGTCACTCTTATTGCCAGTCAGTTATCTCGTTGGCCCGACTGGTGTATGCATCCCTTTTCTCGAGGACAATAGAATGCATTAATTTCCTTCGTCGCGTAATAACATTATGTAATGCATGTAATAATAATAACAACACTCACAACCAAACCTATTATTATATTTCCCGATTGCTGGTAATGTGAACCAGGCTACACAATCAATGCCCTGACGTCTGCATACATTTCATACTGATGAAAATCATCCGCATCGACAATGAATGACTTACACCCTTGATTCAATCCCAACCCAACAAAAAATTTGTATCCTTGGGTGGCACTAAACTGGTGGCAGGCAGGCAAGTGGCAAAGATGAAATGAGACGCCGCTCACCCGTCGTCCAGTCAAGTCCAAAAGTCACACCCAGAGCGACACATTAAGAGCTCTGGCTATAAGTATATATATAAGTATATATGAAATTCCCTTCGTTTTCTGTGCTGCTGTGTACATTGATATCGGTATCAACTATCACACTCACGACAAAACCCGTATCATCAGAAAATCCTCGTAAGCTGTAACTAGCAAAAATACTTATATATCATATATGAAAGAGCACGAAGAATAAGAACGGGAAAAGTTGCTGTTTCAACTTTTTCTCTACAACTGTTCCCATCCCCCCAAAAAACCGGCACGTGGATGGTGAAAATAGAGTTGTGTCAAAAGTGTGCTCACATTGCTGCCCTTTATATTTTTGTGATAAATGATGGTGGAACAATGGGACAAACTGATGTAATGTATATTTTCCTACGGGTCTGGAAGCATTATGCAGAGAAATCCGAAACCGTCTTGGGTACAATGTGGGCTCTCTCTCTCTCTCTCTCTCTCTCTCTCTCTCGCTCTTTCTCTCGCTCTCTCTGGCCGGGTCTAAGCCAATCTCCAACAAAAGACCCGTTTTTCTGCGTAATGCAGATTACTGAATTATATTCGTATTGGAAATACTACTACACATATACAACATATTATCTGTAATCCTGCTGGAGAGAAAAAAAATCAGCCCAGTGTGTGTGTTCACAATCCAAGTCCAGTTTTTCAGAATGATTGTGTCACATCTGAATACTTCTCTCTGTAGTCCAATACCTCCGGATAAAATGTGGAACTCCACAGTTATTGCAAACCGTTAACTGGAAATCCCTAAATACTCAGTCAGCCATGTGGCCCAGTAGATAGATAGATATATATATAATATGCCAGAAGCAAAAATCAACTATGAATACTATGTACTCAACTCACACATTCCCGTTTGATTGCTTGGTTGACTCTCACTCTCACCACCACTCTCACTTCACAATTTGACGTTATATAATATATATACGTTATATAGATAGATATTATATATATTATTTGCTCGTGTTTTGCATTGTGTTTGGAACAACTCAATTACTCCTAACGGCCTTTGACTTTCTCCCCTCCTCGCCCTTTCTGGTCTTTACTGCCTCTGAGCCAATGTTGATTTTATTCTTGACGGGATCAAAAAAGTTTTTTGTTGAGCTCAACCGACCAGAAAAACTATCCAATTTGAACTGTTTTTGACTTTTTTTTTGAGTCTTGGATGATTATCAAGAATGATGATGATATTGATCACAATCATCAGCCATATAATCACCATCATTATCGTTTTTACTTGAAGCGTGGCCCCCACATCCCTCTTTCTTGTTGATGGTCAAGCGGAGATGGAAGAAGGAGAATAAAAAAATAAAAAAATAAAAAATTCATGTAGTTGTTGTTTCGGGCATGAGTCGCTTACTGATTTGAGTGCCAAGGGTTTGTGTGTAAGGAAAACCTGGTGAACCACGGAATCTTCTTGTTAGTTATTTTTTTGTGCGTGGATATCTTCTTTGAAGATAAAAAGCGAGTTGTCTTCTTCGTTTCATCTTTATATATTAAATTTTTCCTATTTTTAAGTTCGATATCTATCACTCCGATTGCCCTTTTCATTCGAGAGTCTCTCTCATTATTTACGGCAATCGATTAGCATGAAAAACATATATATATATGTAAAATATATCTACTCAGACGGAACAACATTTTTATGCTGATGAAGGAAGCGCAAAAATAGTGTGGAGAAGATGGACTCGGTTGTTCGGTTGAAATATCGTTTCAAAAAGGAAGTTGTCCGCCAGGTACATATATATTTAAAGAGTTTTTAGCACGGCGATGCGACAATGTGGACATACATGCACTTATTATGAACTCTTTTCAATTTTCCCAATTCTTTTAACTCCACAACCATCTCAATCAGTATGGATTTATTTTCTGCGTTTGAATTATAGAATACCAAGAAATACGTATATGCAATAAGGGAGAAGGAAGTGCTCATGCGAGCGAGCGCACATTGTGAAATGATAAGATAACACTTTTGATATATATCTCTCCCAAAGGATAAAAAAAAAAGTTTTTTTCCTTTCAAGCTCTATACCACCTCATTACATGCTACTCAACCAAAACATGATTATTCAAAAACGACGTCGAACGAAAGCTAACACAAAGGCAAAGGAATGGTCAAACGACATGTTGTGAAACATCCTGGTCACAAACATAAAACATGTGAATTCTTATGTAAAGTGTGCAACAATCTGGAATAACCTGGGCATTGTGCCACTTACTTGTGTAATTTAGAAAAAAAACCCTTGACATTTACTACAAAACACGAGTAAACAGTGCTGCTGCTTCTATCTATGATATGCACAACTACCTAGCTACTAACAACTGCATGCAACAGAAAAATGAGACGAGGTTGAATTTTTCGTATGGGAAAACAAGGGACAGGGTATGTAGTTCCGCTTGATTAGCCGTTGATGGCCAGCAAACAAAAGGTAATGAGGATGAGGATATAATGGAGCCTGTTACGGGACGAGTGGCACTTTTTGTTGGAGCAAAAAGAAATAATAAAATGGGAGAATTGAGCAGGCAGCAGCAGCAGGAACCTTCCAATGCAAACATTTCCCAAAGTACATACATTAATCTGGCCATGTCTCTAGGAAAAGGTTTTTTTTTTTGGTGGAGGATTTTACAAGGCGAAAACAGAATATTATTATACTCGTATTTTGTATTATATATGAAATCCAGTGTTTCTGTCTCGACTCGACTGTCTGTCAATCACTTTGTGAAGATGTGGTATACATTTGAAAAGGACTGAAGAGGTTCTTTAGTCATTGTGATGATTCGCTTCGGTTGGGAAAGTGAATGGGAGAAGAACTCACTTCCTGCCCACATCAATTCGATATCCGCAATTTTTATTGTCATTTAGCTTCACCCACTAGCACGCACTGCGTGGGTTTACTTCTTTTCAATGGAGCTCCAGCCATGAATAAGTAATGTATCCTTCGTGATTTTTTATCGAAAAAATTTGCATGGCAGTAGTGGTGGTTATAGGGAGTTCATGATGATGGTGATGATGATGATGGTGGGGATTGGGGATGAGGCATGTGTTCAGAATCGTTTCCGGAATCTCTTTTTAAACCAAACGGAACAATCCAGTTTATTATAATGAGTTGTCAGAGATATAAAAAATTGAGAGGAAGTGAACTGTACGAGTGAAAAATCTTCCTCGCTGTTTTTATTTTTCTTTCAAAGCCATTCACTGCACATCCTCTAGGTTTCTGTCTGTTAGAAAGATGGCAAAGTTGTCCCATTTCATGGATCCCTTCCGATCCTAAAAAGTAAAAAATGATTCACGCAATAAAATCCAGCCCTCCTCCGCTCCGTCCTCAACCTTTTTCCAGAATCATCCCGGGTTTCCCGAACTCATCATTGGGATAGTCCACAATTAAAAGATTTTTGGGTGAAAGGAGCAGGAGACGAGACGAGTCATTGGGCTGAAAGGGATATTAATAAATTATGGATGCACGTCAAGTCAAAATAATGTGTGTTATGCTGCAAAATCAAAAGTCCACTCTTGTAACATGCAACTAATGATCAAAAACAAATTTGGTTTGGAGTGAAAAAAATCCTATCTAGACTAGCTAAAGTAGTAGTAGTAGTATGCGCTGCACGATGCACTGAAACTTCCTTTTGACCTGGTCTCCATCTTTAATAATAAAACTCTGTCTGTGAGCCGTACCGCACAGTCCCGGTGTACATCTCCAGACACCATAAATCTTTCAAAGTAATACAACCCCCTATTTAATCCTCCCCCACCAAAAACTTCATTCTTATCGGGTACGACGACTAAAACCCGAAATGGAGGAAAATCTGCTGGAGACTTGCCATTTCCACCATCCAAAACTTTCCTTTCCCTTCCATGGCTGCGCAACCGATTCCTCCTTCTCTGGATACGCACTACTTGCAGAGGGAAATTAAATCTAGGGTGGAGGTAGAGTCACCCCAGTGGTGGAGGTAGGTGTATTAAAACCTAAGATTAGTATATATATATATATTATATTTCCAATGGTTATGCTCTCAACTCCCTGACTGAACATGACTCTGCAAAAATATCTTCAAATTGGGACTCTGTGTCGAATCGCTTAATTGGATAAGATTTCAATTAAAGGTTATCCAACTTCATGCTCTGCTTATCTAACAGATGCAGTTCTCCAAGTTCCAACCTGACGTGGAGGAATATATAGCGTGGAGAGTGGAGACATTCCCCATAGAAAGAAACCTCAATGTCATCGTCGTGAGAGTATTCGTATTGTCGGGGAGAGAAGTGGAAGCGATGAAAGTGTGGTACATGCATGATGTACCGGTGAAACATTTTCCGATAGGGAAAACCCGGGTAGTTTCCGCGTAGAGTGCGAGGATAATAATAATGCGACAAGATGTGTACATAGTGTATGCATACCCACCGCCGCCGTTTATTTGAGAAATGGTGATGGTGGCGGTGGTGGTGGGGTAGAACAGTGTTGCGATGCAATTCACAATATGTGATGCAATGTAATGATCCTTTTCCCAAACGGTCTGGTCTTTCATGCCTCACCGGACTAATTATTTTCTCTTACTCGTTCTCCCTTCTGTTGCCTCCGAGCACAAAAGCAAGTGAAGTACTCCTACTTCTTCTTTTTCCATCCACTTTTTTCCCTCTCTCTCTCCTCATGTCAGGCAATACGGCTTTCTTCTCCGGGATCCCCACAATTCATTCCAATTTTCCCTTCCACATTGTGTTTCGAATTGGGAAGCTGGCTTGGACGAAATATGCATGGATGATTGAACCACAGGATCATTCCACGCCGTACTTTCTTTGCGCTCTCAGTTACAAATTTCAATATTATTCAGTCGTGTTGTTCCTGGTGTGTGATCATGAAACAGATGTAAATCTAGATGCCTTCCTTCTACGAATATTCCTAATATTCAATATTAACCATGTAGGCAACCACCCACATTTCCAAAGTTTACTACGATTGATACCACCAATATATATATACTATTTCAACACTACGGGAATATGATTGTATGGTTATATAAAAAAATGCTACTTTTTTGTAGAAATGGTTTTTCCGTCTTGTGAACTTTGTGAAAATATCAAAGGGAAAGTTGGGGGCTCAGCATATTTAATAATCCATACAAGAAATATTTCTACTTTTAATCATCTCAGGTTGTACCATACGCCCTGTGGTATCCTCCCGCACTCCGACATCTCCGACATAGAGAGAGAGAGAGAGAGAGAGAGAGAGAGAGAGAAAAGTAAAACTAATAATTTTTCCGTTTCACGTTGTAGCCAGCACAAGAGAGAAGTCAACCTGAAGGAAATTGGGATCGCATCGGATACAAAAAATGGTCTGGGTAAATACGCAGCTGAGTAAAAAAGTTTAAAAAAAGAAATAAAAGGATAAAGAAAAAGTTATATATATGATCTAACGTAACAAGTTTGGTTGATGTTGGTACACCATCTGCCTTCGTTCTTGATTCTTTGTGATAACAGCAAGAAAAAGAAAACGGGAGGAAAGTTGGTAATCGAAAGGTTGGTTGCTAATTTCAAGATTGGATTATGAGTTTCAACAAGGAAAATAAATACCTCTGGTATAATAATAATGGGAACCACACGTGGGGAGGTGAAATCTGTCACGAAATGGGACGCAATTAAAAGGGAGCTGGTTTTGATAACATCAGTGGTTCGTTCGATCGATGAATTTCTCGCGGAAATAACTTGAGAATACGTATTGTAAATTTGGACACAAAAAAGCGAAAAAGATGATGTTTACTTCAGTGTTCGGTCGGTACTCATCACGTTCGGCATATTTGCATCCGATGCACATACTGCGCGGAGATGCAAGAAAGCAAATAAATCCGACGAGGCTGTGAAAGCGTTTTTGAGAACCATCATATCATCCCGGCCATTTGGGTCACAAGCATGTTTTATCAAACAGGAAATGAAAACTTGGAAATTATGCAAACACGTGCAAACTCCACTCACATGCGTCCCCTGGAAATTGAGGGAGTGAGAGCGTTAAAAACAGACAAACTCACAGAGTGTCAACGAGAGGGATTAAAAGTATTCAAGTGGAAAAAACTAATAAAAAGGGGAATGAGTCAGACCCGGCCGGTCTGAGTCTGTCTGCCTCCTCAACAAAACAATCAGGTTCGGAAACATTTTTCTTTTTTTTCATTTCTCACCCACTTTAAAGCCAGTTTGCAACCTTCCAAAAAATATATTCACAATTCCAAGTTTTTAACTTTGGAAAAGAGTAGAGCGCCAGGGGAAATTGGCGGTTTTCTGCGCCTCTTCTTCCGTGCCCATCCTTTTTTTGCCTAGCCCGCTAGCCAAGCCCGTGTAAAGTTTTTGTAGAAGAATTCCGTGTAAACAAGTTGACATTCTTTGAATTGCACCGAAAAAGTATTACTTGTGCACCAGAAACCAGGAGGAATAGGATTTTTATGGGTTATTCTGCCTGCTTCACTCCTCGTGATAAGCAAACTAGAGAGTTAAGTGATGTTGGTGGATTTTTTGGATCAGCTAACTGAAAATGAAGCTTAAGTAAGCGAACATAAAATTGGTCTGGAGAGTTAAAACACCGTGAAAGTGAAATGTTTGCTTATAGGTTCCATCCAGAATGTATACAGAGCAAAAGAGCGAGAGTGAGCGCGAGATCTTTATATAGATACTGCTGCTGCTGGAGAGAGAAACTAGTTCGTTGCATTTCCATTCCATATAATTCCCAGTTTCCGTGTGCTGCGTTGATTTCAATTCCGACGTAATAAAGTATTACATACAACAATATCATTTTGGGCTCTTCCATTATTCCACACGGTGGTGCACCACCATCACCACGCACATTTTCTGCATGTGATGGAATGAGGGTTTTTTTTGGTATCTGAAATAATGGAAAAGGTCACTGATGGTGAGTGAGTTTATGTGTACTAGTGGATGCGTGCTGCCTTTTTCGAGATGTTCTCGTTCATTCCGCTACATAACATAAAATTTTCACCGACGGGTGAATAGACATTTTCCTCGAGAAAACCTGCGTAAAGTAGGAGTGAAATGTACTCGGATGAAATCTGATGAATCCATGAATGAAATCAGCTATTGTGGTTTCTTTTTTGCGGTATACAGGGCGACTAGGGATATATTATATATGTATACCCTGTATATAAATTTACCTCACGGGATTTTCATGATGACATGGTTTCGTTTGCTTCGTTTGTGGTTACTCTCTTGTCAAAATTTATTTCATGGTTCTCTGGCCAAACCTATTTTCGACTGAGGGAAAAAGGAAAAAGAACCAGTGCCCCTTTCCTATATACAAGCATTTTCCATATGGGTGGTGGTAGTAGTATAGTCTTTGAAGAAAAAGTGGAAATCAAATTATGCCTAATTTTTTCCATGCTTCCGGAGGAATTGCCATGATGATGGTGGTGCATTTGAAGTGGAATAAGTAAGTCACTTCACGGCCAAGGTTGACGAACGAAATAACCGACATACGTTACGTTCAAAGTTATAATGAAGATCGAGCAGTTCTAAACTATTTCAGATTTTCTTTTTTTACAGACACTAAACGGAATGAATTCCCTGTCGTATTCAAATTAGCTCATTATTGACAACGTGTGGAAATGTGTAATTTTTGCAAGGGAATAAAAAAAAGAATTGAAAGGGTGAGGCAGATATTATATTAGGCGTTACACACGTCATAAAAAGAATGGGTTGAAAAAAGGGAACCCCACATCCCTTGACGACTACTATCTCGCAAGCACCCTGCCTGACTCTCAAAGACAGAGACGAATGGCAATTTGGGGAGAACAGGGAAAATGCTGAGCTTCCTCATGAATGCCCTTTCACAAACAGGAAGATTCATGGCCTTTGCTCTCTCTATCTCTATAAAACATAAAAACAACAATAGAGCCGATGCTTCACCAGTGTGTTCCATTTGTCTCCTCTAGTTTTTCATTTCCCTCTTCTTCTTCCCAATGAACCGAGTCTTCTGTGTTCCACTTCTACCACCACCGCTGGGTTTCGTTCGTCGACTTGGTGAGCCAGCGCCAGTAAAAAAGGCTTCGAAAGGAGAAAGTTTACACTTTAAAATAATAGAGGTACTCAAAAAAATATTATGTATACCTTACAACATCATCCAAAATCTCCAAATTATCGTTTTCAATGCGTGCTTGCTGCCTCCTTCTCAAGTACGTTGTTGGCCAAGCCCCACTTGAGAATATAAGGATGATCACAACATTACAAAATATCTGATCATTAATAAAGTCGCATTTGACAGAAGGAATGATACATTGGGGTTGTGTTGCTAAACCAAGAATTGTAATAGTTCCCGGGAGTCCTTTGTAGTAAAAAAAGAAGCTAATAAAATCCTTTAGCTCTGTTGTTCCCTGTTTTTGTCAATGCTCACTTGTGAAAAAGTGATAATGATCCCATGAACAAAATTCATGGCTATTGACGTCACAGTAGTAGTGTATTCACTCGAGACCCTTTTTCACACCACATCATCATCATCGTCGTAGTCATCATCATCCTCCTCTTCACAATCACTAGGGTAAAGAGTCATATTATATTCACGAAAATATCAGATTCATCATGCAACGGAAAAAAATGAAATAATCACACAAACAAGGCATTTGATATCACTCGACTCTGGGTGTCGAGCACTTTTATGATGATGAAGGCCTTTTTTGTTTTTTTAGTAGCCCTGGAAAATGAACGGCTTGATAAATGATTCGATCCTTGGAATTGAAATTACTACCGTGTAAAGCACATGTTGCACAAAAACTTTTATTCCTCTTCCTTCCAAAAGGGATATGTATAATTAGCGTGACAAGAAAATGATTATGTGAAAGTTGTCCATGTATACACATTTTATTGAAACATGTAAAGGGATAATTTCGGGCTCGATGAATGTTTCAAGTGTTTCTCCTTTTTTTGTAGTCAACCCATTCAATCATGATTATGATTGTGCTGTGTAATACCAGACCAGGATGTCGTCGTGATAGTTGTGGCAAAAATACATGCCCATCATCATCAGCCTGCTTGCTCATACTCGATTCGAGCTGCATGACGCATTATTGCCATTCTACCGGATTCTGTTTTTCTACAAGGGACTCCTCTTCTTGGCGTCAAAGAAAAATGGTGATGATGAACAAAGCAGTACATTTTCCGATGAGAGATCCAGTGTCAAGTGCAACTGCTACAGAGAGAGAGAAAACACACATAAAGAGCTGTCCCTTCGTTGTCCATTTGGTGTGTTGATATGCCTGGATTTTGTTGTGTTTTAATGATGTTGATTGTGTGTCTTTGGAAGGAATGAGGCACACAATGACATTTGCTTTTTTTTTATTATTTCTCCATCCGGCTACTGGACTTGGATTTCCCTTTGTGGAGCTTAAAAGTGGGGATCTTGTAAAAGTGGGGGTTGATGATAGTTACCATATTACTACTCTGTACATATAATATGCCGTGATTTACCTGTCAATTCATAAGCAATTTGTAAGTATATTAATAGAACCGGGATTAGTGTAATATGGGCTTTGCGGCACTGTTGTTGTTACACCACCACCCCGTTTCAAAAATCTCCTCAAAAAGCCATTAGCCCAAGTGTCCATTTTTGTAGTAGTACAAAGGGGACTCCCAGTTGAATTTATAAACTTCTTTTAAAAAATGAATGGGCATATTATTTTCCTCCAAGATTTGGACACTGCTGCACTGCAACTGACTGCGTATAAAGTTGTACAAGGTACTTTAAGAGTTTTTTATAATTTAAGGCGGTGTAGGACGGCAAATATCACAAGAGGAGGACAGGACTCACGGTGACTGATCATTCATTATTGTTGCGTCAATAGATGCAATAATAAAAAATCCCTTTATTTGTTGCCCCACTGCTACTGCTCCTCTCCTCTCTCCCATTGTACAAAACATGAAAAAGAGTTATTGATATTGTATTCAGTCAGTGCTGTCAGTGCTGCTGCTACTGTATATAAAAAACCTATATAATATCCCCTGTATATCAAAATTGTAGAGGATGACTAGAAAGATTAAAAAATTGTTTGCTACATAATATCCTACGCATACCTACATACTCCACACATTCATTATAAACTTGTATGTATATTCACCTTGTCGAAGTCGAAGTGTTCCATCCAGCAGCACACAAGAAGAAGGGCCATGAATTGTCGGTGAGACTTGAACGGGAAAAGGCACTGATTCCCTTTGTATGCGTGTGTGACTGTGTAAAGACATAATATGTGACTAGGGTGCAAAAAGCAATCAAAATGCCGGATACTTTAGCCCGTCCATAAAAAAAATTCCCTTTTCCCCTTTTTTAGGCTACACAGCAGAAATGTTGAAGGTGTCGAGATGAAAAGATTCTCAACATTCCTCAAGTTCATCTTGCGGAAAATCAGTTTGGAACCGACAAACCTGAATACCATTTTTTCCCTGCATTCTCCCAGCTCAAGTTCAGAGAAGGACAGGGTAAAAATAAGGAATGGAAAAAAAAGGCAAGGCAAGGCATGGCAAGGGAAGAAAACCTAACACGTTCCTTAGCTCGTCGCATATGTGGAAAGCGTAAGCGTAACTGTAGCAAAACAAGATATTTCATTTTTTTTTGTATATCTGCCGGATTATATGTACGTATAGAAAGGGATACACAAGAATGCCATTGTAATACAGAGAGTCGAGAGGTGGCGGATTGATTCATTCTTTGTAATCCAATATAGTGTCATATAAAATGTGAGGAATTACTAAAGCGTCCGCATGGTCCATGAATCCAGTGGTTATACGCCTTTGGCACGGTAGCACTTTTTCTCTTGGAAAAAGATTGTGAAAGGGGAAAAAATGCTTGGCACGTCACTTCTAGCCTTTTATCATTTGGGAACAATCCTTTTGTGGGGGGAGGGGAAAGATTGTGACGTGAGAAAAAGCATTCAACATATTTTTGGATTACTTTCCTTGGTCAATTCAAGTAGTAGTAGTAGTAGTATACATGGGCATGGAATTGATGAGAGGGGGGTGGAAATGGAAACTTGGTGGAAAAAAACAAGTTTGTAGGATTTGACACGACATGTCGTCGTGACCCATCTGAAATGAGAGTAAATGAGACGACAATGAATGACAATAGTATACGTAACTTAACTTTATTATCATCATTATTATTATTATCGTATGATAACCAGTTTTTTACACAAGTCAAATCAGGTTATTATTATTATTATCATACTCTTATATAACATTTATACTATAATATTTTTCACTGATCCATACAGTATAATAATATCATATTGTACAGAGTGACCTTTTTATTACAAAAAAGATGTATAGATTTTTTTGTTTGGCGGAAGAAGTTTATAAATAAAAATTAAGAAACAACAATGTTGTGCTCATGCAGAAGATGATGCAAGACAGAACTATAATAATATAATAGTAATTAATTATGAACGTGTCATTGTATCTACATTTTTATTACCGATAATGTGATTTGAATACTATCTACGAAGAAAATGTTTAAAACGACATGAACATGAGTTTAAAAATGTGAATAGCATCACGACTTAATATAACTTTAACTCAAAAACGAAGATCATCTTTCTCTTAGCTAGTGAATGTGGAAGACGGAACTGAAAATATAAAGCGGATAAATTTCTCGTCTTGTGCAAAAGATTGACTGTGTTACGTACATGATGACTGACTATACAGTTTATACTAACAACTCAAGGAAGATATATATTTTCTTGAAACTCCGGGGGATAAAATCACACGTTATCCCAAAAAATAATCAGACTTGTGTTTTTTTGATTGGGATTTCAGAGTTTTTAAAAAGTTTTGAGCTGAGTGACTATTTAAAACACTTTGTATATGAACGTATATATTGTGTAATATATTGCATGTGACTATTTAGGACAGGGCTTTTTCATCTAAGGAAGGAAAGTGGTTGCATATGAGCTGCAAAGTTATTTATTTATTGAAACGCTCTTCTACTTTTATTTGAAAATTTATCTTGTATAAAAACTTAACCCATCTAACATTTGACGATGATAGCACACTTTTGAGAAGATTTTTCTTTTTAAAACGAGAGAATTATTGCAACTAAAACCTGCCGTAGTAAATTTATTAGCTATTAAATGGAAATGGTATATCATATAACATGTGTCGCGTCGAATCCATTTCATATTGGACTTACATACCTAACTAACTCATCATGGTGTAACATGTAATACCGCCGCCGCAGTAGCTTGCTTGCTTTTTCAATTAACACTTTTTGTCTCAATATTTCCTAGAATAGACTTGTAATAATTCTAATAAATATGCGCAATATAACAAGTAGTTAGTAGTATGTAATGTTACATTTAGGATTTTAAAACTATATAGAGTGAAACTTTGAGAAAGACGAAATTTTACGCAGACACACATTCCATACGTTTTTTCTTTGTTAGTGTTAGTAAATTGTGTAAGTTGGTTGACAGTATATAGAACAAAGAGTGCTCGGATGAAATAGGGTATAATTTGTAACTTAACAAGCACATTTTTCATTTTAACTTTTCATTACACCCTAAAAACCCATAATTATTATTCTACTTTTCACCACAGATAATATATGCCCGAGTGAACTAAAGTACATTTCATAGCGTGCTCGTGTGCGTGTAGAAAGATTTTCCAGATTCAAAATCAAAAAGTTGGCCATCCTTTTGAAAAACATGTATGTAGTAGCAAATTATTTAAAGGAAGGAATGCATTTTTGTTTGTTGATTTACATTGTGTTGACATACTTTTTTTCCTAATGAGCCGATCCAGTGAGTTTTGTTGCCGAGAATAACATAACCTCTTTATTTTTTGTTAAACTACTCGACAACAGTAGTTATGTAGGTATATAATTTTTGGTGAAATTTTTTTGTTGAGTCTTTCCTGTTTTCGGTGAGTGGTTTTTTTGCAAGTTTTTAAAATCTTTTCAGCCTTTTCTTTTATAATCTCAAGTTACTATTACACGAGTGATTGAATGATTTTTTATGGATTACTCAGACAGAAGAAATCACACATTTATGCCACCACCACTACGAATAGTTGTTTCGTCTACACACAGTGTGAGAAAGAAGGAACATTTTTTATATATGCTTATACACACAGAGCATTACATAATATATAGAACACAGTGATGATACAAGAGTCTATGTCAAACTTTAGTACCTTTTTTTTTATTGAAGACGGTGAATATATATAACTAATATGAAGTAGGTAATAAAAAGGAGATGATGCACCTGGGTTACTACTACTTAAGTTTTCTATTCGTTGCTGGTTTGTATTGCAGGGCAGTTTTTGAAAATGGCCGATTAGGATAATGTTATTAGGTTTTCGATTGAAAAACATAAATTGGTTGCACTGTTATGACGACGTCATTATTGTTATTGTACTGGAGAATGGAATGATTGGAATAAGTTAGTTGGTAGTAGTACAAGGAAACAAAGCATATGTACCTATATACTCCCTTAGCCAGCCCTTGCCTCAAAAAGGGGCATTATGCACACCTTCAAAATAACGGCATCAACGAATGCAAATAATGCAATGAAATAATAATTATTATGATTTAGGTTAACACTATATATATATATATATTTTACGACGTTAGTGGATTACCTAAGTTTTAAAACCCTCCTAATATACCTATGCTATACCGAGTAACAAGTCAAAAAATCATGCCTGTACAACTGTACTGAGTTATAATTATTTTCCTGTTTTTCTCCATTTCTCATGTAAAAACAACTTGTTTGCTGCTCTCGAGCCCTACACACGAACATTTATTTTATACAGCTGATGAATGAATATTACCTGAAACACGTCTAAATTTAGGCGAGCAACTCCTTATAATAATAAGTATCTTTAACGTTGACACGCTGCATCGAAGAGACTGCAAATTATTATTATATAGGATGCTACCTGACACATTTTTTATATTAAATGTCCAGGTGAGAAGGAAACACGGTCAACGGTGGTCTGTGGACCACCATTAGTTTTGTTTTAGATCAGATACCTTCCATACTTGTTCATATATAGATGCTGTTGTTTTGTTCTGGTTTTAAAATGTGTCCGATTGTTTTTATCCACATTTTACTACTGTTTTTTGTTGCATAGCTAATTGTTGATTCCCGGTGATATGAATATAACTCTAATAGTGTAGTATGTAGTAATAGTAGTAGTAGTATTAGTAGTAATTAAAAGTTATGGAATATCGATTTTAAATTTCTATCAAGATTATTATAATGTATAGTGTTGTTAATACCTACACCAGCAAACCCTAATCACAACAGAGGAGCACCTTGAAGCGATGTTTTTAGGCCTAAAAGTTTTCATTTACATTTTTTTTTTAAATATTTTTTTTTTGTGTTTCTAGCCAAGTCTACCACAAACTGTATTTATTAATAAATATATATATATAAACTTTCTCTCACTACAAAATGCGGTAATAATATGCTGCCATGCATGGGGAAATATATGTGGAAGAAAGAATGCAAACATTGACATGCTCTCCGACTCCGACAAATATAATATTTCTTCATCAGTTTTTTTTCTATATCCAAAAACAGAGATTATGTTTTCAACTTGTGAAAAAAGAAAAAAAATCACTCTTTGAGCTCAGTTTTTTTTCCTACCCACACAGCCTAGTTATCATCATCATCATGAGAGTTTTGTTGAGAAGAGTCGATGTGAAATATTTTTTTGTTGATTTCAGTTCGATTTGTTTTTTGAAGACAGTTTCCCTACATTTTTTGTTACCTAGCTCATCTCATGAAAATTCTTTTGTTTTTATTTTTTGTTGGAAAATACAAATCCCCTGAGATTACAGGGGATCTAGTGAAACTACCTACTTTTGTTAAGTACGCAGGTAAGTATATATCAAGTATACGTTTTATGGAGCAAAAAGATTTCCAAGGAAATATTATTATTTCGAGCAAAAGGGTTTACACAAATACACAGAGATGCATAATATGAAGAAGAAGAAAGTCACTAACATTTTTATAGTTTTTGTTTCGCTATATAACTAACTACTTTTTTGTGAGTCATGTTGTGAACAAAGTGGTTTCGTTTCAGTCAAAAATACAAACAACAACAACGTGACGTGGGACACTTTACGAAAACACCAGAAGAGATGAGGAGTACATGTATACTCCACCTAAAAAACTCCTGTTCTACTCCCGTTAAGCGTGTAATCCGTTTTTGTTTTCATTTCAAGTATCATGCATGAGGATGGTGCTAAACACAGGAATTTGTTAACCTTTCTTGGGAATGAGATTTCCATTAAAAAAATTTGAGTTTGAATTAATTTGAGTGCACGGTTAGTAAAAATTAGAAGGCTTCTAGCTAATTGTTTTGCATTATGATGAGTATGTTAAACTTGTTTTTCCTTTGTTATTACCTAAACAATGATGCTAATGTCAGTTTCACAACGTTTCCATATTCCCTGAAGGTGAGCCATTCGTCGTCTTACACTGATTTCTTTTTGTATATGCTAGACTGTTTTTTATGAAAAGTTGAGTGTGTATGTGTGTGTGTGTGAGAAAGTAGGATAAAAAAGGAGGAGGAACTAAAGTTGCACTATATATAATTTTTTTTTCAATGTTTTTAACAAGTGCGGAAGAGTAGTGAGTGCACATAGTCATATTCGATAGAGAAATTACAATTTAATATAGAAGATTTTAGAATGATAAATATTATTATGGTGATGATGGGTCCAAATTTTGAGCAAACCGATTCTCATTTTTCTTCTTCTCCCCTATCCCCCGTCTATCGCACGACGACGACTCTTTGTAATCTTCTTTTTACATCCATATTATTTTTGTTTTGTATGAGCGTGTAAAAAAGCTTACACTTTGCACCCTACTTCCCTTTTTTGTATTCTACCTAAATTGCATTCTAAAAGTTTGGATTTTAAAGTTTTATTATGTTTTCAACAACCATATAATATAATCATTTCCCCTCTTTTTCAGAGTCTCGCTTCAGAGAAAGTAGTAGTATTTTTTTGTATGAAAGAAATCCTAGTAAATGCAGAGTAATACGATTCCGTTTAGTAGTAGTCCATATATTGTAAACTGTATCCACCTCAATTGTGTTCCTCAGACAAAGGGGTATTGCACACGTACAAAACAAATGATAAAAGTGAGTGTCAAGTCAATACCACCAAAGCAAAACCGGGTATGAAATAATGCAAGTGGAAATGGTAGTAACGACTCACGACGTTACTTACTTATATAATATGCGAGGAGATTAAAAGAGGAATGCAAATTGGAATTTTTTTCCCTTTTGGAATGTTATAGAATAGGTATATAGCGAGCACTATAACAATGACTATAATAGCACTACTTTAAATAATGGGACACTATCGGCGTGCTCCAAACGGTAAAAACTGTATCAGAATAAAATCATATTATTTTTTGGCTTAACAATTAAAACAAAGGGGGGACTCAAGTGGACAAGTGAGGATGTATGTGTGTGTGAAATTTTAAAATAAAACTGGAGTGTTGAATTGTTATCACTGCCTACCGTAAACAGTTTTTTCTGCTTTAATCCTCCTGGTCATCACATCGTCATCGTCATCAGTTCCCGAGTCCCGTTGAATCAAGGGACTAGCTTAAAATCAAAGTTCTTCTTTGGACACCAATGGAGCTCGGGTGAGATTAGAGTGAGAACTAAAGCTGAAGGACTCCGCTCGAGGGAATCCGTAGTCTTTGTGATGTTGCTCAATTTGAGGGGAGTTCGACGCGGACTTGGCGATAGCTGAAATGACTGGCGGGGGAATGTCAGTGACCGACATGGACCGGCAGTGGGCTGTATGAGCTGACGTGATAACAGCGCAATTGTTGCTACAACTATTTTGCATATACTTTTCCCTCCTGGCTTTCGAGTTGGCACTAACTGTGGACTTTGTACTAAGCTGATTTGCTGATTTTGACCGGGTGTGACTCTTGTGGTCTTTGTTTTGCTTGCGACTTGCCAGCGCCATTTGGTACGCGACTTCAAAGGCTTGACCGAGCGTGAGAATGGCTTCGGTTGCGATTTCCTGTGGAAATATTTAAACCGAATAATCCTCAATGTAGATAATAAAATATGCCAGAATAAAAACATTTGTCACAACAATGCCTCCCTACATTGTATATAATAATACTGTCTAGCTACTGGATATTGCACGATTCTTTCCCGTAATTTAGTGTAATTCAAAAAATATTCACTGACTGTGAGTTCAGGATTTTTGAAAATGTAGTAATATGCATTATTGTAGTTTGCATCAACAAGAATTCAGATACAAATAAATGTAGGGCTTACCACAGAGTCAAGACAGAAGACGTGACAAGAATGAGTCCTATCCACAGGGTCAGTAGATCTAGTGACAAGGGCTAAATGTCTCAAATCGTCAGAGGCTTGACATGTACACTGAATGCTCCCAATGTCATGTTCCCCCACCAAACTCTGCTTACACAGGAAAAGAACACACGGAGTGCGAGACATTACTTTTAGAGCACGGTATTAAATAAGGAAAAATCCACTCACAACACACCAGAGCATAATAATATATATGACTGAATGTGAGTGGTGAGCGCAATAGAGTCTGGCCTGGCACAAGTTTCCGTGTTGCTGGTTTAAATCATCGCAGCCAGGATAATATGCTTTTAAGATGATGATGATGCATTAAAGGGAAACGCTTGATCCGCTTACCTTGGTTTTGGCATTATACCAACTGACAACAGTTGCCGAAACAATTAGTGTCACATTGAAATTGACCATGGTGGCTCCATTGCATAGATTCGTTCTCGTCACAGCCACAAGGTCAGCTACCTCTTGGGATCGAATTTGTTGAATTGCCTTTTGTATGCAATCAGTCGTAGAGGACTCCTGAACAGGACTCCATCCTACATACTGTAATAAGTTATTTAAAAAACATAAAAAAGATGTGGAATGTGCAAGTAACATGTCTTTGCAAATAATCCACCGGACCCGAAAAGGGACTAGATATTTGCATGAAATGGAAAAAGAAGGAGAGAGAGAGAAAGACAAAGAATCATTTTTTTGCATGTATATATGGATAACTCACAACTGCTTTGTAAGTGACGCTGCCATTAATGAGAGTTTCGGGAGAATGACGCCAGGCAGTTTTTAAGGCAGAGGAAACCCCGGATACCAGATCATTAGGATCCCTCAAGGGTAACGACCCATCTGACTGAGGCTCAACGTTATTATTAGCTATCCCTATGCCATTCTCGAAGTGCTGCGAGAAGTTAGCCCGACCAGCAGGATTGTTGAAACCAGACATCCTTGCGGAAGCAGCCAGTATTCGTCGGCGATGACCAACATGATCTATTTCTAGGAGAGTGGTTAACTCATCGTTTGTAAGACGTTTTAAGCGTTCAGGGTCCGTGTACAAGTTTTTCCGGAAAACATTCACATATTGTTCCAGGTGAAGCTCTTGAAGCCATTTGTCCACGGACAGAGGTACTCCATCCGATCCCAAGGCATGAGGCCAACTCACTTCCAATTTACTCGCGTGGATACTAACTATTTTACGATGTTGAGCGTTCAACATGCCCACCTCAAGTAGAGAGTTCTCCTCCAGGATATACCCACCCTAGTACAATAAAGAAGAGAAGAAAAAAAAACAGTAGAAACCAGACTTGAGAGTTCTCACCGACCACCCGTCCACATCTTTCATTTTCCCAGCATCAAATAATTTTCGCCAGGAAAAATTCCTCCGCTGCTGTTACCTTTTTTTCACCAACCACCCCAGAAAGTAAAACTTTCTTTTCAGCAGCCACCAATCATATCACCACTAACTTTCTAATAGGAAATCCATCATAAACTCTACATTTTTTGCGGGTTTCTGCGCAAACACAGAGGAGTAACTAAAGATCGTGTTAGTTGGGTGGGGAAAGAGGTTTATTTTTCTCTTCTGCGACTAACTCGAATAGTACATACCAAGAAATCCTTGTCGTCGAAACCGGCACTGACAAGCAGATGCTCATACTGTCCCATATTGAGACTGGCTAGCCATTTTCCTACAGCTGAGTATACAATCGGCTTGTTGCTATCCCCATTCTCACCAGGATGCTCTGGATCATTCCGAACAAAGAAAAGAGAAACATTTCTTTTTTTAGCGAAAAAGGAGTAGGTAGCCATATGAAAAAGTAGAAAAGGAAGCTTTAGAGCTTCTTTTTTTTCTTTTTCACGGGATGAAGCATGGGGATGAGAGGGAGAGAGAAAGAGTCAGGAAAAAGTTGTTTTTTCTTTCGTTCCTCCTTCCCCCTCCCTCCTTCGCAAGTATAACAATTTCTTTTTTTCGTATAAAAATGACAGAAATGATCTGATAACAAGTATTATGAGTGTACCCATTTTTACGTTGAGTGAGTCCATAAACTTGGTGATGCTCTCCCATTCTTTGTCCAGATCCACTGGGCTTAAAACAGACATGGAAGTTGACTTGTGTGTCGTTTTCTTGGCAGCAGAGCCCTTTGGCTTGTTCTCATCAAGTACATTGTCACAGGAATTGCCCTGACGTTTGATGTTTTTTGGCTTTGGAACGACTGTCGGTTTTGGGGCTATAGTAGGCTTTGGAGCTATCGCAGGTTTTGGTCCTTTCGGTAATGGTTTCTTCTTCTCGTCCTGTCCACTCGTTCCCTTTTTTCATCAAATAACTCGAAATTAAATTCTGACACAGCATTTCTTTTGGCAATAACTCAAGTATCATAGAAAAATCTAGAGAAAACGAAGAAAAATTTCAAAAAATAAGAAAAACTTTCATTCCGAAAAAAAAATCAGGAAAAACGCCGGCACACCCGCTAACAGCACGAAGTGTATTTCATAAGCAAAAAGATCAACAAAAAAACAACGTAAAGAGCTAATAATTATTTTTCAAAAAAAATAGGAGTGAGTTTGTACCACGGTCGAAGTAGTCGTGGATTTTGTGGAGTTTTCTGTAGTCGCAGCTGTCGACAAGGATGGCGGGGTCGGCGACGGGGTAGTCCCGTCAATGTGATCCAACTCGTCCGTGCTCCGCCCTTGGCTTATTCGCAACCCCGAGGGGCTCACATTTTGCTCACTTTTGGCATCTCGAAGCTTAATATGAGCAACTGACACGTACTGACTGTCTAGACCTAAATGTTGTGACTTGGACTTCGTCTTAAGGTCATCGGCAAGTCCGTTGAAAAATGCGATATCACTTTTGGCACATGGTTTGTGGTGCTCCATGGGCGATAAGTCTATCGAATCTGTTGAGTGACTAGTCTCGTAACCAGTAATACTTTTCCTCCATCGATCCCCGTAAACGCTCTCGTCTAACGACTTGTTCCTGCCCATGTGCACGAGTTGCATTAGGTCATAGCTGTCCCCGGAAAAATCAGGAATTCCTGGATGCGTCGGGGACGCCGACAGGTTTCGTCGCGGAGGTTTCTTAGGAGGTGCTGTAGGCAGCTGTGGCGAATTTCAAAAGGAAAATCGTTTTGACATTCATATATATGCAGCATTGTAGGTGTGTTTGCATATATATGGAAGTAGCTCATCATATGTCACCAACCTTGTCGTAATCAGGTCCCTTGACTAAGTTTACATCAACAGATCGCCGAGCCTTCCCTCTACTGAAGCTATTCATTTTTGGTGACTGACTCGGCGAGTAAGAGCTTCTTGATGCTTTACCCGACTCCGCATCGCTGTGTGAGTTATTATCATGTCTAATTGGAGGAAACACAAGGTTTTTGTTAGTCACGAAATGAAAATAGTAGGTTTTTAGCAGTTGCACGTGGTATCCTAGAAAATGTAGTACATCCTAGTCTTGCTTGATGGTGTATGTAATTGTAGTTTCCACAAAAAACTACAGTGTCATCCCTATTGATAATGATTATGAGTGCGTCACTTGTCATAAATCCCAATAATGACATGATGATACCCTCCTCGTATGACAACTTCATTTTGGTTTCTTTCTTCTGTTTAAGTGCCATATAGGTGATTGTATGCAAAGCAAAATGTCAAAAAGACAGAGTTCAGCTGAGGACGGACGTGCTACACGCAACTCGCATCATAAAATGCATTAGGCACACTCAACAGCATTACTGATTGTGAGTATCAGGAAAATTTTTTCCTCGTGACGCAAATTACACGCTCGAAATGGGATTATGGAAGTATCACAATATTATTTTGGAGGAAAGTCTAATGTACAAAGTATTGAACCGGAAGCTCACACGAATCATCATCATCATCATCATCAGTCCTCTCTGGATCACTACACTACTATACAAGATGTTGATGATGTTGACTTGTTATGCAAGAAATAAGGTCATGACGACCCAACGAGCGAGAGAGAGAGAGAGAGAGAGCAAAGGCAAAGCAAAAAAGGAAGCAAGTGGTTTCTTTATCACTTACATCTGACTCAATGGTAATTTCCCATCCTTCATTCCGGTCGGAGATGGTGTGCCATCGTGAGGAGAACACAGAGGAGAATTCCCCTTCCCGGTTACGCTCTTCTTTAGTGCTCCTATTACAACAACAAACAAACATTACAAAAAAATGCTACAAACTACACTCACTTTTATGAGGTACGCGTACGTACGGCCGATAAAGTGCATTGAGTACTTTTTTTGGGTAAATAATAATCAGGCCTTTTCTTTGGCCAGGCAATCAAAATGCAGCCTGTGGTTACAAGACTATATGGCACCCTGACATATTAACGGAAAAGTTTGAGAATTTTTTGGAGGCTCTCAATGCTATTCAGTGCGTGACCACGCACGTCAGAGATAAAAGTACACAAAATGTTCATTTCTGCGAGAAAGAAAAATAATAATTCACGTGTTTCCTGTAATGACTAAACTGGTCACACTTGAATCACTCCCACAACAACACTATTCTCGGTATACATTTTTCAGACTCTTCTTCCGTCATTTGGAGGAGCTCATTACAAATCCAATCAGAAGGAGTCAATAACTGGCTGCGGGTACCAGTCGTGAATTCATTCATTTTCTGTACTCACTTGCAATGCAGTCTTATGGATGCAGTGCAAGCTAATGTTGTTTACCCCTTGCATCCTGTGGTTTTTCCCCAAAATGAGTAAAAATGCATTTAATTTCAAATGGCAATGTTTACTCTAGGGTTTGGTCATTTGGTCTCTCTATTTGCAAATTTGTTTACGATATATTAAAAAGACAAGAATGAGGGGCAACAACACTTTGCCCGAACGGAAGAGCAAATAGTTGGCCAGCTCTTCATTATTATTTAAGTGCATGACATACATACCTCGGATGAGATCTGCGATTTCTTTAGCGACAGGGGTTTTCAGTCCAACCTCATTCAACCGATCAACAGCCGTCCGCCGTTGACTGTCTGCAATGCATACATCAACGTTCGCCTCGAGAAGAGCTTTCACCACGTCAACCTTTCCACAAAGTGCTGCCTCGTGAAGAGCTGTGCCTTGACTTGTTCTCACATTCACGTCAAATCCGGCTTTCACTAAAAGTTCCACGACTCCCCTGGAACATCACCATGAAATGAGAGTTTTTTTACTACCTCATCCTCTCTCCTTCCTGCTCTCTTATTGCAAAATGTATGACAGCGGAGCTTTAATGTTGCATAGGTATATATGTTGATGGGATATGTCTCCCAAAATCTGCTTTTCAGGAAAATGCTAATTTCCCCTGAGCAAAATAGGCCGTGATTAGACCTAGAGCAAGGAAATTAATTTACCTGTGCCCGTTCCTCGAGGCGGAGTGGAGTGGCGTGTGCGGAAAGGGGGATTGATGGGGACGAGTACCGCTGTTAGGACTAGTGTACGGAATAAGTAGAGCTGGATGAGAGAGCAGAAGTAGCTGGACAGCCTCCAACCTTTAAAAAAAGTTTACAAAAAAAGGAAGGTGTCTTTTATGGAAAACATTCTTCAACATCAACAATATATGTAAAGGATAAACTGGTTCTTTTTTCAGGACGTATCGAACACCCAGAAAACACAAAAGTCAAAACTGTCAACAATCCAACCCATTTTTTAACTTTTGTGACAAGTGACGACTTAACTTTGAACAAGTCTCAAAACTCAAAAAAAAAATGTCCGTCTTGTAAAATACAAATTTGCCTTGTGACAAAATAGGAAGGATCCAAGTGACAAGCATAATATTTGTTTTTATTTTTATCAATCTTATTCAATGTTCTTACCTCCCATATTGTGCGGCAAGATCCAGGGCTGTTTCTTGCCGTTCGTTTGTAATCAAGGGGTCTGCCCCGTGTTGTAATAGCATTTTGACAACTCCGGTGTGGCCATACTGGGATGCCATGTGTAGGGCTGTTTCGTGAGACCGGTTCTGTAGTAAAACAAGCATGCAATATACCATTATCATGATGACAAATCACATCAGCTGAAGCTACACACGTCTCGTGTCAAGATGATTCCTTGACAATTCAATCACTGTACTCCCAAATTCTTGCTACAAGGTTCACTTGCTCAGTTACCCAAAACAGGGGGAAAATCATGTAAAAATAATAATTCTACAAATCTAGTAATTACATTGATGACGACGACCTTGACTCTGACTTACCATCAGGTTGACATTGGGAACAGAGGGGCCATGAGTGAGGAGGAGGCGGACAATTTCGTCGTTTCCGCTCCATGCTGCCAAATGTAAAGGGGATGAGCCTTGAAGGTCAACTATATTTGTTGAAGCCTCGTGACTCAACAGGAGCTCTACAATGTCCCTAAAAGTTCCAAATTACATTACAGATTATTACATAAAAAATGTCATCATGATCATGACTCCCTCCGGAACAAACTATTATTCCCATTACGTATATATATTTGTTACAACTTCCTCCATTACAGAATACACACACCCATTCGAATTAAGCATGAACAATTTTCCCCAGTCAACCATTTCATGAGGATGATGCTCTACATGCTCATCTCAGCCAAAACGCGTTGTTGCCCCCGCCTACATACTAAAAATCACATCTTCGTGCAAAATACATCGTCGTATCATTAATGCTAATGGTAACGTCAACACTGAGCGACGACGACGACGACATTGTCAAAAAAAATAAAGTCATCTCTCTCTCCTTTGTTCACGCTTTTTTCAAATTACCATAAAAGTGTGGTCGTCTACATATCTGTGTCGTGCTGGCTGGCTCTGGCTGGTGTAGTCCCACGTAGGGCAAACTTGTACAGCAACGCAACGACACGATCTTCATAACGAGCGTGAAGTTTTGTGCATGCTGCACTGCAAAATTATCATAATCTCAATTCCGAAACACTTTCCAGTTCGATGAGCACACTCATTACGGACATAAAAAATGGAACTACTGCTGTCGCTGCTGCTCCTCCAACGCATACAAAACTAATAATACAATCGGAATAGATACCTATATGGAATGTTTATTGCTTCCCATGTAAATGAATTTTAATGCATGGATTATGGTAAGCATATACTCCAGCAAAATGATGATAACGTAGTATATATATTACATGACATGGTGGTCAACTTATCCGTTGCGTTTCCTTCTAATCCAGCGTTTAGCACAGTGTTAATCTACATCCAATGCAATTATTTTCCTACTTTCTCGTGGTAAATAGTAGCCTGCTTGCTGCTGCATATATAGTTGTAGTAATAGTAATAGAACTGGATTATCCAGTATTTGCCCGTTTTGACCGTAACTTCATTAAGGAAAATGCAGGGGGATGGATCGGTTGTTTGTTATCAACGTTTTGTAAGCGTAATTAGGTATCCCCACATGCATCCTTTGTAATTATATATTCAGTAGCGCTAAACGATATCGGCTCGCATGAGAATTACCCTGAGTCAAGCGTCATTAGCTGAAGGAAATGCCTTTTTGGCTTTTGGACTTGGGAATCGTATGTGCATACACAATAAGTTGAGGTTGCTCATGCGAATGATTTACAAGGTCTTCCAGGAAAGGCTGTAATCAAAATTCAGAAACTTCATCATCAATATTATATATTCTAAATGGCTTACTTGTGACGATTGAGTGCGGCATGGTGGAGAGCTGAGAATCCATTGGAGTCTTGAGCATTCGCTCCAGGCCCTCTTCGCAAGCTGTAAATATAAATTGAAAAATACAAAATGATAACGATATATTATGTCATTTAATATTTTACCAAGATGATATCTCAATCCAAGGCAACCGGATACATATTCTCAAAATTTAAGGCAACTACTGATTATTGAGCCACTATACTACGAACCAGAAGCCAGAGATACAAGAACGTCGCTCATAGAGAAACACAACGCAGCCAGAGGTTCTTTTCTTGATTATTGAGCACTGACAGGATGATTATAAACTGTCATCATCAGCAGCATCATCATCTTTTGCTCATGCCCACGTTTCAAATTATCCACTCGACAGCTTTCGATTTGTTGAGAACGTCGTGACATTTATGTGACTCACTTGTGCCTCTCATTTTACACGTTTCTATTTGTCATTTTCAAAATCCATAATAGCAATCCCTGCAGCCAGCCGCATCTCAATTTGAAACGTAATGGATTTATATAAACTCTTTTAAGCCGTTATTCGTCTAATCAAACGCACATACCTACATGAATGTAATAACGACGGCAACGAAATTAGCTGGTACAACGGTACGCTACCCTGACTGCCTAGGGTTTTCAAGAGGAATTACTTCAAAAAGGTATAAACTGCGTTTATGGACGCCACTACTGCACTGTACTGCCCGACGACATGTGAACAAGGGATTATTGCATTTGTTTGTGAAATCGTGAGGATTTAATTTCCTCCTTAATGAGTATCAACCTATGTAATAAATGAGAAAGTAAAGTAGAGGTTTCAAAAAGCAATTTTTCAATTTTTTTTCCTCCTCTCTACTCAACCACAATTAATAGGCCATTAACAAATTTTTTTTCATATTAAAAAGTTACACGTAAAAGACGCTCAACATCGCACACAAACAAAACATCCCTGTTTTACGTGGGAGAATAATATTATGTGTTTTTGCCATTTTACAGCGCTATAAATGCACTGCTGCTGCTGCTACTGGTGCAGGGAAGAGCCACCACGCACGTGGT
This sequence comes from Dicranocentrus wangi, assembly GCA_036850665.1. Lineage (NCBI taxonomy): Eukaryota > Metazoa > Arthropoda > Collembola > Entomobryomorpha > Entomobryidae > Dicranocentrus > Dicranocentrus wangi. The sequence goes on from JAANSN010000819.1 coordinate 32,927, forward strand.
GTTCTTCATCATCAGAGTCGATTTGATTACTATATTTACAATAATAATATTGTCATAGGTTACAATATTTTGCAAGGTGTGTGGTGTGGCTGCATAACACACATGGTGAGACATGGACAACAAAACCATTTCCGAACATGTTCTCAGCTAAAACATGTATATATATTCGTAGTTTGAAGGGAAAAAACAATTTACGGAAGTAAAGCATTGTTCTGGGTGTGAGGTGACATTGTGAGAAAACGGAAACGCTCGCTTTTATAATACAAAAGTGCATCCACTATATTATTCCCATGGCTTATGCTTGCGTGCGTTGCTGCTGCTGCATCTGTTCTCTTCTGTTATATCTTTTTGAATAATGTGTGGAAATTGGGATTACGTTACGTTTGATATGGCAATGTTTGAACAATTTCATATTTTTTTTCAGCTGAATTCTATAAAAATGGCTAATTTACAGCTGAGAACGGGATTAACTTATGGGTTTTATTGTCGAGTTGAACAAGTAATTAAAACGCACTAAATAAAAGCGACAAGGGATGTGATGAGACTACAAGTTTGCGTCAATGATAGGAAATGTAGTTGTGGCTGTCTTTGAGAGACTTTTTTTTTTTTTTTTTTAAATATTTAACAATTTTCTGCGAGTCATTAGCGAATGGTAGTGTCGTCGTCGGCGGCGGCGGCGGCGTGGGCGTTTCCGTGTACAAAAAAGGAATCATGTTTAAGTATAACAGGAAATGAGTTGACGGTGGTGGAATACCATCCCAAGTTCCCTTGAAGAATCTAAAGCATTATATTTATTTTGAGTGTGATTATCATGCCGAAATGCCGAAACGCCGATTATCTTATATAAATAAATGCTTTAGTATATTGCATCAGAAATTGTCAAAATATGCGGAACATTTTGCAAATGAAAATGGAATTTTGATTATATGAGACGATTAAAAATGGAATTTTAATTAGCACCATGCACCGCCTGCCTCCTTTTTGTGTCAACTATAGTCAGAAAAGTGTGTGCAATAGAGCGAAAAAATATATAATTATCAGTTAGTCTAATGAATAAATCAGGAGTGCCTATGAGATTTACCCTCTGTCGCTGTCGCTAATTGGTGTCACCTGAATCTAGTGCAGATAGGCTCAGATAAGAAACAATGCACAACAGGCTAGGATTCGCATAAATTATTCGCATAAAACCTGTCGCATTTTTCTGCACAAGCAAGCAAGCACAGCACTCGCACACAAATGTGTGTAGTAATAATCGTAACGGGGATCATGGGATCAGAAACAAACTATGAGTTAAATCAGTATTTTTGTTTTGTAGATTTGTGTGCTAGGGAATAACTAGTAAAAAGTGTAAGTTGTACAAGTTTATCTTGTCGCGTAAGATTAATTGTGAGAAATTGCACTTGTATAATGGAAAGAGGGGGAAAAGGGTTTAGTAAGTGTAAGTAAGTGTTAGTATGGCACACGGCATCATCATCATCATCACCATGTGTGTTTTATAAACGTGCTGCATGTTTTATTCACTCACTTTTGCCAATTGCTTGAAATATTGAATAATTTTGGATGCATGTGTATGCAAATGAGAATTGTTTTTGTGTGTGGGGGCACATGCCACGGTTGTCGGTTTGCTTTGCCATTCGCTAACCATATCCATATATATTATATAGGTTATTCCTAGAATTGATTTTTTTATTACGGAATGTGCATTATGATTATTGTATGCATTATGTGTACGTAGGTACTTTGTACATGTGCATGGTTTAATGATGGATTGCATTATTCTCCACGAAAGTAACCTACATACTATCTACACACATATTTATTTAAATCGTAAACATGATATGGGCATGTGCCTGTCGACATGCAAAATCGACCGACAGCATGCAACCCATATATTATAACATGTCGGCCCGTTTGAGTCCAGAAAGTGCAACTCGGTGTTGTTGCAAAAACTCTCTTTTGCTGCTCTATATACCTATACAACTTGCAGTGTGACGTATGGGAAATAAGAGGGATGGATATGTGAAAATCAGGGATAGATTAATACACCTTGGAGAAATGAGTATTTTGAGAGAAAATATGTGTGTGGAGTTTTGGTTATATGCTGTTTGATGAGATGACATTATGGTCATGCTTGACGTTAAACAGACGTTACGTTTTACTTTGATTCGGCAGGTGTCGACTTCCAATCAAATGCTTAGAGGCACTGCTCTTCTCCGATACATAAATAATTAGTGGTGAGCTCGCCGTCTCGTTTTGATTGGGTTTCCCATGCTACTGAAAATTCTCAGGGGAGAGAGAGCCTTTCAAGAGGAATAATAATAATAATGTCAGCCACTTGCAATAATACGCCATAAAAGCAAATGGAGCTAATTTAGATTACTTACTTTAAAAAAAATTAACTATAGAAATGACTTGTAAATATTGAGGGCATTTAAAATGGAATGTCACTTTAAAATCCCTATATTGAGATGATAAAAGGGTGTTAGTTCATATTAAAAAGCTTTTTTCAACTTCTTTTTTTACGTACCTATATGTTGTTAATGAAATGCACCTGGCAATAAACTGAGAGTAGTTAGTAACAAGTCATTTTCCATGAGAGATTTATTAGCTATAGACTAAAAAACCCCAACTTTATAACTCTCATCAGACTTTGACAGACATCTCGCATGCATCGACAACACAAGAACGCACTACCTACACACACCGTCCGTCGTGCCGAAGCTAGTCGCGCTTTGGATTATCTTATTCTTATTATTATACCAGGCTTTATGAGACAATTTTACATATCCATTACATCAATTGCGATAGATAAAAAGCCCAGTATTATAATATACCCTATTTTATAGTTCGCTTCTACTATCGTACAAAAACGACGAACGAAACATGCAACCGCGTGAGTACCCTGGGATGATAAGATGAATGACGATAAAAAGGTGAAGCGAGAATTGGTAAACATAGCATTCGTTCGTGGTTATCCTCGTTTTTTGTTTGTTGTAAACAGCGATTGCATTTTGCCAAGTGTGATCGTGAATGTGATATACATGTACTACTACTACTACTACTAAAAAAAACCTGAGATTTTACTCCCATCACCATCATCATCAGACACAACAACATATATATAATATTTTGAACCCACATAAAAAAGATTGGTAGGTTGTGTGTTGCACACTTGCTACATCCCCTTGCACTTATTTAGAATATTTCACCTTTTCCAACTGTTTTATTGCGCGTTTAATACATTGAGGAGCGAGTGAATATACCTACCGAGTAAGAGAGCACACGGTAAAAAGGATAAACATGAAATGGGAACCTTTGCCAATTTAAGATAAGAGGAAACCTTGCATGCACTAGGGGATTACATCAAAACATCCGATTATACTTAAATAATATATATATATACCATCTCATTCCCGTTTTCGTTGTGCAACGCTAATGCTTCTGCTGCTGCTGCCCTTTTTAGTTCAATATTTGCTTTTTGAATTGGTAAACACATATCAAAAAACAAACACCCATTTTGCGAATTTAAACTCTTTTCCCAACATCTTTTTTACTACAGGCCCGACCCGCCGACGACCACTCACTACTGTCAAACGTGTCAACGTTTAATCAAGTTGTGTGCTATTATTATTATTATACTGCACTGGCATGATGCATGCTGCGGCGTGTGTATCAATAGTTTTGCGAGTTTTGAGAACAGCTCGTGGTGTGCTTTTTTACAGAGGGTGCTATATTTTCTTTTTGCACACACTACCATTGTTTCGATGAATTACGAGGAAGATGAGGAGGAATTCAATTTCAATTTACAATCATTTTGCCACTTACCTTGCAGCCCGTGGCAAACATACAGAGAGAGAGAGAGAGAGAGAGAGAGGTAGCTTTTAAAACAGACATACTTTAACTAGTTTACAAGTTACCTTGGCAAAATTACATTGGGCAATTTGTAGTCAGAGCGTCAGCAGCAGTCAGCACTGGGTCCATATATTGAAATACTTGGTAGTAGTAGTAAATTACTTGAAGCAGTTATGAATTTTCACATGGTTCTAAACAAATGAGCTATGTATCATTAAAATCATAATAATATCTCCCATACTCAAATGGAGTCTTTGATGATTGCCCCTGCTGCGTCTGTCTGTCTCTCTGCTGATCAGGGAGATGTAATCAAATATATATTTGCAGCAATTAGACTGGCCGTAGCGTAGCCTTCTTCTTTATACATGCCTAATTGTGAGTTTATATAAAGCTAAATACGCAGGTAGGTGAAATGGTCGGAACAAATTCTCAGCTAGTAATTTTACACATTCTAGGTATTTATTTTCGCTATATGAGTACACGCTTCTGCCACTACTTCTGCTGGCCGTTTTTTGAATCCAGAAGGGAATCAGGAAAACAGGTTTTTTCTCATTCACAAATTGATTCGTGATTTCTCATGGTAAAAGAATGCCGAAAGTTGTTTTCTTACCCTCTGTGACATGCTTCATTCTTTGAAAAATAATAACAATAATAATAATAATGGGCTGAGTGTGCTGCTGTGCTAAACTGCGTTACGTGAATGAGTCAGAGCGAAACAGTAGCGGAAAAATGAACCATTTAGCATCTCTCTAAATTATATTTCCTATAATCTTAAGCACTGATTGTTTGCTTGGCACCACACCATATTATACATGGCAAAAATGGATTATCCTATTTTGCACAGTATGCATGCATACTCATTTTTTTTAAAGTTTGAATTGAACAACAAACATTGTATTATTTGCAAGATTGCAACTTTTATATATGCATTTGCACACACTACCATATAGCATAGCATGTTTTATCGACAGAGTATAATAATATTATGTATGTGTCCCAGGAAAAATAAATGAGATCGTGCAAGATTGTTGTATCTACTTTAAACTGATAAAATAAATGAATGTCTCATTAAACCATGAGTTATTATGCCACATGGAAATAAATCATCTTTTTTTTCTCCTCCTGTTGTACTATAAATTTACTACTACGCACCAACCACCACGAGGGCGTAGGCACGCGCAGGAGAGATGATGGGACTCACATTCACGGCGAAGAAAACATGATTTTTCATGGAGATGAGTACTGGAAAAGAAACCGAGAGGCCGAAGGTGAAGGTTGGATGGAGTATGTTTGGAATTTGGAACACTTAATTTGCGTATATGAATGATTTAGGCTAGGCTACATGTTCTCTGGCAATGGCAATAATACCCATGTGATTTGCAATTCTGGTTTGCTGCCAATTATCACCAGTTCAGTGGGCATTGACACACGGTCAAACAACTCGGACTTGTTTCTCAGTAGTAGTATATAAAATGTAGTCAATAGCCGTCTTCTTCCCCTTAATACGCGTGGAAGTTTGTCCACCACTTTCCCAATCCATTGAGCATAAATTATTATTATGATCATACCATTATATTAAATTGGTGGACTTTACCTGGCAAGTGGTCCACTCCGTTTGGCTCGTTGACTAAGGATCTTTTCAACAACGGGATAGTCACCGTTTCTCGCCGCCTCAATTAGCTCCTGATCTTTGCCCATGCCATACCACGGTTTAATGAGTCACGTAAGGTCACACGAGTTACCCGAACAAAAAAAATGCAAATATTTAACAGAGACGACGACGACGAAAGATTCTCACACTGCTTCACAGCTCACCTCACTCACTCGTACAACACAACACAACACATTCACAACCTTTGCAAATAATTTCACTTGACACATGGAATGAAATGGTGGTGTGGACGATGGTGCATCGAATATTTTGAAATCCCGAAAATACTCATCCTACTCGTTAGTGATACTATTATTATTATTTTGCAAATACATATATAAACAACGCGAAAAAATAATAATATTTCCCCCACTTGTCCCCTCTCTGTCAGATGAAAATGTTTTTGTATGTGTGAGCAGTACTCTCCCCGTGTATCTATATAATGTGTAGCTGGAATGTATCCATCTGTGTGTTAAATTCTATGTAGATATATTATGAAAAAAGAATAGTAGCAGTAGTAAGTAGTAGTAGTAAAGTAATATTTTTATGTACTCAAAACCTCTCCGTCGCTCGTCGTCGTCCCTATGAGCCTGTATGTCTAGCACAATAAGTCGTGTAGTATCCTCGCTTTGCTCCCGTTTATTCTCCAGCAGTTTCTCTCTCTGATGATATAACAACCAACAAAAAAAAATGTACCTATGTATATATGGTTCTCTCTCTCTCTCTCTCTCTCTCTCTTTCTATAACTGTTTGCTAAGGGCTTAAAAGACTGCTGGATAGGACACGCAACGCATTTGTCTCAACAGCATAAGTATATCGCGTAATGCTCGCTTTTCACCTTATTAATAGTGTATATTTTATGTACATCTCTGGTACACTCCAAAAGAATGTGAGCATCATCCCATGCACAAAGTCCATCTCCAGAGAAGACCCTTTTTGCCTGGTCGGTCGGTGGTGGTGGTGTTCAGTTACGGAGGTCGGTTTTTACTACACAGCAGCAGCAGCCCAGTCCCAAACACTTTCAAACCGAAACCGTGTCCGAGAGTAGTATATTATAACGGGAAGAGAGAGAGAGAGAGAGAGAGAGATGTTAGTAGATAGAAGGAAGAGACATGGGAAGAAGAGAGTAAATGGAAATGGAAATAATCGATCCACACACACCCTTTCCATGCATACTCCCGTTGTTCCTACTACTCTATTTTATATCATGAGAACAAGAGAGAGAGAGAGAGAGAGAGAAAAAAAAAAGAGTAGCGGCTCGGGCTCTCTGGTGAGTAAAAGGCTTGTCTACTACTTACTCTTGCTACTACTACTAACTACTACTCCTCCGGCTCGTATTTTCTCCAGCACACTGATTCACTCCATTCGGCTCCGGGTATCACAAATTCACACACGAAAAGTATAACAATGTAGGTAGGTATATATATATACGTATGTATCTCAAACACTGGATACTGGATTATATTATAGAAGAAGAAAATCCGAGAAAAAATGGTAAACAAGAGTCTCGGTGGCTCTTAAGGCATGCATTTCCTTTACTATGTCTTTGGTGAAAAATAAACTAAGAAATATCAGAGGAGATGATGATGTTACTTTATACTATATTTTTTGGGCCGCTGATGCTGCTTTGCAAGAGTGGAAAACAACACTGAGCGAAATGAGAAGAAAAGAGTTTTGCATGGTTCTCCTCCTTTTCTACATGATATTCTACGCTACAACACATGCCGTCGTCCCCTCTGCCTCTGTATGAAAATGTGTGTTGTAAACAATGATGATGATGATGAGGAGCTCGAGCTGACTGAGAGAGAACGCTATTTTTTGGCATGAGGATGATTACTGACTGACTGACTGACGACGACGCGAGTAGTTTCGCTTGCTTGCTTGCATTGCATGAAAAGTAAAAATGGGAAGTAATGTGTAATGGCATTATATATGATGGTTGGTGTTGGTGGTACTGAATGAGTTCCATACAATTTTTGTTACAAATAAATGTGTGGTATTCTATGTAATGCAATAAGTTTTTGACGTTAACGCTGTTGTAAAATGTGGCGATATGCGATGCGATGCGATGTGCAGTGTGTGTGTGCACTACATAACGCGTAGGCTCAAACTGTGATTAAATAAACACTCTGTGAATAAGCGCTTGTTAACGTGGTAAATGTATCGCATGAAGTTGAAAAAAGCATTTAAAAGAGGGGGGATGGATGGAATATGGATATATGGATGGCTATGATGAATCTTGATTTTTTTTTTCATCCCGGTTGAGCTGCCGAGTTAATAAGTTAAATACACATAAACTGGGCGACTCTGATTGCTCTCTTGTATTCTCCTTTAGGAGTAGTTGATGTAATTTTATTGTGTTGTTATGTGTACGAACGAGTACGACACATGTAGTCCCGAGGCATGGATCTTCCCAGCAATTAAGTGGTAAAGTAAACTAAATAGAGTCTGGTACAATTTAGACGGTATAATATAATATAATATTGCACAATATGGGTTTTATGCATATAGACAGAAGGTCTGGTGCAGGTCAACGGAGAAATGTAACTCGGATCAACATCATCATCATCATATATTCATCATTTCTCATATTTTTATGATCATCCTTTCACATTATGATACTATAAATGTGTAAGTTGAAATCTCTTTGGACCTGCTGCTGTTGTATACTGCTGGTTCGGATGACAAAAAAAAAGAATATTTTGTTGGATTTTTACACTTTGATGCTTTAACAGTGGGATGCTGTCTGAAAAAATTCCTTTTTAACGAAAAAAAATATCCCCATAGTGGAATGAACATTTTGATGCTATAATCTGAATGGAAAATCTTGTCTATAAAAAAAATCCTCTTTTACCACGGTATGAAAATTTGACATGACTTTTGTGATGCTCTGTGTACCTTTTTGGCTTCTCTTGTCGTGGCTCTCTGCGCGAAATTACTTTACCGTGACTTTTGCCAATTAATGTGTAAAATGTAAGCAGCCGCAGTGCACTTTTGTGTGTAAAACTGGGAGAATTGAGAGCTTTTTTTTTTTAAAAAAAAAGTGTTCATGTTGTCAATATTCTCTCATGTGTGTATACCCTGAAGCTGACAAAATGGATGAGCGTGGTTTTTAAAAAAAAATGGCTTTGCTCATCAGAGGGGAATGTACTTATACTTCAGATCATTTAATATGTTTATCCAAATGTTTGAGCTAATGTATTAAAAATAACCAAAAAAGGTTTATCTTGTACAAATCTCTGTTTACGGTGTAGTTGAACTCAAATTTTGTTTTAGTATGTGTACATAACGTGTTCTAAGTAGAAATGATTGCTGCCAATAAACTAAAACTAGCATAAAAGAAAAGTGTCAAGGCAGTCCATTGGAATCGTGTTGAATAAAAAGGGTTTTGTAAAGAGCATCCAAAATATGTCACACATAATATTCAATATCATTGCAAAAACAAATTTGCACAAAAACTAGTAGACATGAAAGCAGCAGAGAGTAGAGTAGAATCAAAAATTCAATGCAGATTTTTTATTAGCATGTTAATAATGTTGTAAAATGTTCAATATATAGATTAAGTGCAATGTAATAAAAACAAATTTGATTGGTTTAAGTAGTCTTGCAGATAGCAGGTATGTGTACAGGGTTCAGACTTTTTTTTGGAGCTGAATAACTCTATTGACAAAAAAAACATGTACGAATGAGAGTGTGTGCAAATCTCAATGATATCCGTACAGACTGAATGGGATTTTTTATTTGAGCATTGAGCTTCATCGTCTCGCTCACTCATGATGATTATTATTATACGATGTACTTATTGATATGTATCCCTTCTTGTATGGATTATAGTGAGTTCGTATGGAGCGGATGTCATGCAGATTATAGTTTTTGAAGTCCATTTTGCGATATATACATAAATAATATTCTCCATGTGTATATTTCCGTGGTTGCTGTAATAAAAGTTGTTACCTTCCTTCTCAAGAGCAGTAAACCCATTTGAAAATGCTCAAGAGAGGAAGTTTGAATTTCATGAAAAAAAATCTGCTGAAGTACCAAAAAAAGTGTGCAGCAGTCGGGAGGGTGCAAACCAACGATAATATTACATATATTTTTATTCCCAAAAGAGTTTTACGTATTATGACCACACTGCTGCTGTTGCTATCCTGCTGGTAATTACATTTTTAGCTTCACACTTTTGTATTTTTGAAACTGTTTGCTTTTTTTGCAGAGCCTGTCGCGTTCAGATATAAAATAGATACTGCTCCTGCTGAGCCGAGTCTGCAGGAATGAGTGTATCAACGCGAAATTTGCTTTTGTGCAAAATCAGTCATCCATGTGTTCAAAATACGACAAAAACTGTTGACAAGGCGTAGGGGAGATTGATGCTGTTTTGTTTGCAACAAGAGCCAGTCAGTTTTTGCTAATTTAATAAGCTCCCAGCTCATACGCGAACCAACAACTAGTGTGATGATATAAGCAAACTTGGAAAATAGACGGTCACATAACAGATTGAGCCGCAGTAGAAGTAGATATAGCGGTAGCACATGGAGCGCACGCATGGAATGATAGAATATAGAAAGCCAAAAAATCAAAATTAGAAATACTCAAATCTGGAATTGTACATCATGGATGGTTCACGACGACGAATTAAATGCTAATGTATATTTGGAATATTAGCTGTGGATATGATTAAAAAATTATAATAACGAAAAAGATCAAAAGGTGAGTCATTTATGTTAGTTTAGTACAACAAGAGGAGCACAAACCAAAAGCGTTCATGTAATAAAATATTACTTGTGCATGTACGCTTTGCGTCGTCGTGTACTATAAGATGCTTCATTCGTGATGATGATAAAAGAGAAAACAATGTTATCATTTTGAGCTAATCTCATTCATTTCATGAAAAATAAAACCATGCTGCGGAGTTTGAGTGAACAGCTTTTAAATGAATAGTAGAAAAGAGCCAAGTCAGTCGATAAGTAAATTGATTGGTACTTTGGTACCTTGTCAACATGACAAAATTAGTCATACCCCAGCAGAACCATGCTTTGGCGCATTCCTCCAATAATGTGGTGGTATATAAACATAATAATATATGAAAAGTATGTAGGAGAGATGAACTCGAAAAGGAATCGGTGGTGATAGAGAGAGTTAAGTAATATGTGTACATTAATGATGTTGTGTTAGTTGTGTGTACGAAATGGAAGTATGAATATTATTGATGATGTCATTTGTCATTTCACTCCGTCGGAGCTCTTGTTCTTGGTAACGGCTCTCAGCAGACGCATGATGAAATGTAAACGAACTCTTAGGACAACTAATGCATTGTCTTTGGGAGATAAACGGCATAATGAATCTCATGATGAGTAATGGCCTGATCCGCTGAGCAAGATAATTGATATGTTGGGAAAAGCTATTGATGAGAAATGAGACCTACTTATTTACTTTACTTTCAAGTTATCGAAAATTTAAATTGCCTAAGTAATTACACGATTACAATTATGTGAAGATAGGTAGCACAAGCACAATGTACGTCTGAATTTCAACGTAGAAATCTATTGACTTACAATTAGAGGATATTTCTGAAAACTAAAATAAAATTTTCATGCATGCTTCCTAAATCAATTTTAAACTTATTAGCTAATGCTCTGACATTTTAGTCAAAACACAAATATAAAGTTTCATTCAACGCTTCCAACTTTTGTGTACAAAATGTTTTTTGCCAATCCTTCTCCGCCACGAGTTATGCTGATGCAAGTCCTCCAATATCTCGCAACAAGAAAGTGACATGGTGAACATAAGCCAACTTTTGCATGCCACCGTATTTACAAAGAGCAGCAATAAAAATTAATGTAATGACTTTTACACTACTAATGCATTTGACAGCGGCTGTCAGAACTCAAAACTCGGCGTTTTCGACTATTTTTTTTCCTGTGTGCCAAATTCACAATTGATGGTGAATGGTGGCACTCACGACACGAGGCACCAAACCCTATTGAAAGTAAGCAGCAGCCGCCGCTCCGTCATGCATTCCGTGTGCAGCAATGTGGAAATGGAAAATCCATGTGGAACACACTTTTCTTGAAAAAAAGAAGAATACTCTACTTGCAACCAGCAAAATATGGATAATATGGAATTTTTGGTTAAATCTTGCAAGTCCAGGAAGTACGGACTAAAATGCAAAAAAAAATGCATAAAAAGTTTGAAGGACGATAAACATTTACGCTTAAAAATCCCTTCCTTTCCTACCATTAATATAGAAATGATTGATTGATGATGACTCATAAAAAAGTGTTAGAGTAGTTGGAGCTGTTGTTGACGAAAAAGTTTTTTATTATTTAGTTCAACGACCGTTGGGTGGGACCGTGCCATATTATTTGGTCTAAAACAAAGAAGTCTCGGTTACTCGCAAAAACATCCTTATAGCCATATTCACAGTTTACTTTTTACCTCTTCATGAGAAAACAAATTACAAACTTACAAACATTAACTTCTTCTCTAAAAATGGACGTAGGTATTCATAATAACGTCTATAATAAAAAATATTTTAAGATTCCAGTTCACTTTAATTATGGAATGGATAACCCTCTTGATAGTCTTGATTGTCATATTGTGCATGTCCCAAGTTTAAAAAAATGCATAACTACGCCGCAAGCAAATCTACATATACATGCATTTATAAATATAAAT
>JAANSN010000820.1:0-45004 GCA_036850665.1 Dicranocentrus wangi
CGAGTAATATATGCAAAGAGAAAATTCTCATCCAGAGAAAGGGAGTATACATATATACGATCCATTATGAAAAGGTGAATCTGGCCGGATACAAAAACTATTATACAATTCCCTATTCACCGTTTTCCCAACAGCTGGACAACTTTCCATTTTGAGCTGGCTGGCACATGAATCCAGCCCAACTGGCAACTTATTTATTTTTATTATGAAAAAATAAAAATAAAGTATGGCTCCATATGGCACCCTTGTCATGTCATGGTGCGCAGTGCACACTGTACTCAAACTGTGCTTTGAAATGCTCACTCCTTGACTGAAAGTGAAGAGGAATAACTGGAACTTGGTTCCACTGCACGGGAGTTTTCATGAGAAACTGGAAAAAAGGAATTGGGTACAAAAGCTCATTTCTTTCCACGGGAACGGGATCCCATAGGAATGACGGACAACATGGCAGCCAAAAACTCAGAGCTCAGCTTACTTTTTCTGACTTCCCCACTTTCTCCAGGAGTGCTTAAGAAGGCACTTGAACAGAAAGAAGAACAACAAGAGAAAAAAGTTTTTTTTGTACCTTCATGCCTTCATGGAACTTGAGTGCATATCCAACGACTCATGACTTTGTGTGTTATACACATTTTCTGGATATTTTATTAAAGACGACTTTCACTAAAATTCATAGATCCCTGTGGAGGCATTATGTGACTCGAAAAATACTGATTTTTCCTATTTCAACTCCACTACTACCAGCCCAATCCCTTGTAGACACAAAAAATTAATGTAGATCACGAGATGGGGGACCGACAAAAGGGACAGGAAGGGAAAATGCAATTTTCAAGGAGATACTTTTTTGCGGTCAAGTCGCCAAAATGGCCATACATTTCCAAGAAAAAAGTCTGGTTTAAAAGAGGAGAGAAACTCACTCCATTTTCTTGGTAGTTAACACTAGAACACTTTTACGGGTTTATTCCTCCCGTCTGAAATGGAGGAAATGAAACAGAGAGAAAATTATGTAATAACGAGGAAGCATTTGAGATTGGGAATAAAGATAGTGTCGGTTTTATTGAATGCGAAAGGGGGGAAAGAGAAACGGCATGTTTCCCTTTTGGCAGAAAGCTCCCATGAATTGAGCGCATACACCCTTCTGATTTCCTTTTTATCAAGAAATCAGGACACAAAAATGTGCTGTGTTGTTGCAATCTCTGTGTGCAAACAGCTATTGTATCATTCCCAGCTGGAATACATTTCGTGATTATGGGAATTGAAGTGGAAGGCACGAAATGCATTCCCCATTTCGATTTTCCATATCCTTGTCTTCGTCTTCAGTCTGCTGTTTCTCCGTCATAACAATGATTACCTCCTTCAACCATAATTTGTATTTTTTGTGTGTTCTTGTACACCAACAAAATAAAATACGAAATACTAACCAGGAGAAATAAAACGCAAGAGCAAAAGAAAACCCGGAGAAGGCGACTGTTTGAGGAAACAGATTTGAAATTACATTTCACCATTTTCCCAGCGTCTTGTTTGCTGTCACCATTTCAAAACGTAGAGATATGCACAGTATACCATTTAGATTAAATGTTTATCTTGTTTTGTATCCAGCTAAGGATAATATCCTCGAGGGAAGCGAAATCTCTTAATATTGAAAATGTTTAACTTTCTTTCTTTTTTCGTGTCTCCACGTTTTACTCAGCAGAGTTAAACCAAACTGGCGAAGGAAAGCCATTCTGGAATCGTGGGAAAAGGGGAAGCGACTCGTACACTGTATTCCCTTGCCTGGTAGAAAATATTCTTTTTTTAAAAAAAATTGTGAGCTGGGCCCCAAATGTTTAAATTACAATGCAAATTTTCCCAATCGACCCCATATCCATCTACACACAGCCCATGTTTCTCTGAAAACTTTTGCTTGTAATGCATAAAAAATGAATATTATTACGAATGAATAAATCTAACAAAAAAATGTTTGCTAAAGATACAAAAAAGACTCGGCAATATTCTCATGTTGTTGTACGACCCATGAATGAGTAATGAGATAGTCAACTTGCATACCAAAAAGTGTTTCGTATAGTGTCTCAATCTCCTTGAGAGATGGATAAACAAGGAATACTTTTTTTTTTTGCAAAGATGTGCGAAAAAAGTTAAATATTTTTCTTTTCTTTGTTTCCAAACTTTTCCCTCTTCTTCTCCCCAGCAGAAACAAAAACAAGACAAACTTCTCCTCTTTCATTAAGAATTTCATAACAAAGGAGGGAGAAAATCTTGTTAGGAATTCTACTCCAAAGATAAGTTCTTTTTACTCGGATTCTCTCTCCTCTGGTTTTCTTTCCTCAGGTCACCTTTCTTGGTCATTCCACATCATGAAGATTCTTAAAATGCCAATGAGTTTTTGGGAGGGAGGAATACTATGCAGCAGGATGGGATCCACAGAAATGCCAAAAACTAACGGCATTACTCTCGCCTCCAATTAGTTTTCCTTGTTACACGCGGCTACTTCATTGAGAAAAAACTTTTTGATGTATTCATGGTGTGCGGTGAAAGTGGTCATCTAAAAGGTTCTAGATTCCTCCTCTAGGAACTACGACGGACTCTTAAAAATATATATAACTTCGAAATGTGAGTTTATATAGTTTATATACCAAACTGATTTGTCCCATTAAGCATATACAATATGTAGATATGCTGCTGTGTGACTAAAACATTGGTGGTGTCATGCCACGACTCTTTTTATCGATTTACCTTCCCCAGCCCAGTACAAGTTTTTAGACTTTACTCAAGCCCCCGTTATAGGTATTTAGGACAATGATTCCGGCATATCGCACAAGATTGGAACGAAACGAGGGTGGACGAAGACGGCCCTACTAACCCATGCTATAAAATACAATAGCTTTTAAGCCCAACTCGATTTCCTCCGGTGATGTTTGTCTATATTCTCCAAGAAAAGCGTGGCGTCGTGTGCACACACAAAAGGTACGTGTGTACATGTGATAGAATTAATGTTATCCCTTTGCTTTTAGTGTAAATGCCACCATAATATATTCTTGCTTACATAATGGCACCCATTTAAACAACAATTTTATTCTTTGTTTGCTCACCAAACCGTGTCGTGTTGAGCGAGTGCGAACTTTCAGGGTAAAGCGCAATTGTCATGTTCTGAGTGAGTCGCTATTCCAATTTTTTATTAGATTAGGAGGGGAGTTGATTGAGCATTATTCTTTGTTTGCTCACCAAACCGTGTCGTGTTGAGCGAGTGCGAACTTTCAGGGTAAAGCGCAATTGTCATGTTCTGAGTGAGTCGCTATTCCAATTTTTTATTAGATTAGGTGGGGAGTTGATTGAGCGGAGGATAAAAAGGAGGAGGAAGGTGGTTCGAATTTTTTTTATGATTTTTCTTGTACAGCATACTCCATGCACACTTCTTCAGTTATTGACCTCGTTTTATTGGGAAAAAAGTATGGCGATGCTGGTATTAGCACGGCGATAGCACATGGAATCGACTATGAATTTGTTATCCGTACTCCATGTGTACTTGTTTGCTTTGATTATTTATTCATAGTAATTTGCTCCCAGGGTGCCATAGTTTGGGTGCTATTACCCTATCAAAATTACGTGGTGCATACTTATCCTTCGGAAAAACACACTTCTCCGGTGAAGACTGCTTTTTCTCTATTTAAACTGTGGCTAACGAGCAGATCCCTTTTAAATGTGTTTGATGGGAAACGAGCTCAAAAGGAAAATCTGAACGACCATTCCCACAAATTACATAAGGCTTGAATGCATAAATATAAACGTTTGTTAGTAGTAGTGCAGTGGCATATATGTATAGCTTCTGACAAAATTGTTTACTCTCTGGTGCTTTTTTAATTGTAAAAAACAGATTTGGAAATTGGGACACCATAAAACGAGCCTAGAGAACACCAGAGAAGAGACATGTGTTCCCTTTTATATTTCGTGGTTTTACCGTTTCACTCCTTTTCATTTCCATTGAGCCATGTAACACATGTACTTTTTAGTGACATGCACACTGACTGCTGCACACAAGCATCAAATCATATTTTAATGAGTCCAAGAACCTAAACTCGGGAAATGTGAAAAGTGAGGTTGAACACGTATCTCCAATTGAGGAAAGGGGTAACATGTACATCGTATACAATTGTACTCATTCTATTTAAATTATAAAAGAATCATGTGTGCCAATATATTTATAATTTACCTATAGATAATATTTCATCTCTCGACACATATGCCACAACTCGTAATGTAGAGAATAATGTCGATGCTAACTCCATGGCTGAGGAAAAAACGAAAATATTTCCAAAACTGGATAGAGATTTCATTTTAAGAACCAGCAACAAGTTCACGAGAGCCAACGGAATGAATTAAATTGAAATTTAATTGTGTGTAAGACTTAAGTATACGGAACACTCCGTGTACGTATTTGTCTACGAGCCCATGCCCATGCGACACCCGGAGAAATAGAAACAAGAGAAACTAATTTTACACAAGACTGGGAAAGTAATTAAAGTGGTAATCTCCTCCTCCTCGAGAAAAAAAACACTTTCCCCTTTTATTCTGACAAACATAATATGCATCCTGGTTTGGAAAGAATATGATGAGCTATAGGGGCTCGTGACGAGAAAGCTGATTTACATATATATATACCTAAAACTGTCATATAGAGTATAACTGACTCTGAATTCCAACTGTATTAACCAATTCGATATTACGTCGGATGATACGCAGTACCTGACACCATTTCCATTTCCCCTCATTTCCAGAAAGACGTCGGAGGAAAAGAAGCAGCCTGATGGAAATGGTAAATTTGAATTTTACTAGATGGGTATAGTGAGTAGTGCGTGATATGCCTTTGAGACGGGAAAATCAATATAAAAACTTCGTTATATCTGGTTGGATATGCATGGCTTTGACTTTTTAAAGTTTTACTAATTATTATTTTGGAAATCCAAAATACATGCTGCCTGCAACTTCATCTTTCACGTATCACATTGACTGACATTAATTTGGCATGTACCCTTGTAGTGTAAACGACACACGATTAGATGTTCCATGACACGTAACGAAATTACCACTTTCCCTTTCAACTCCTTATTTACGACGGTACTCTAAAGAAATTAAAAAAATTGAACCAGGAAACACTTTTTTTTCTAAACGCATTAAGCTTCTCCAGCTCATTTTATTTTATGTCGGCCCCCATCCCATCCCAACGATTACCTTTTTGCGTGTCCTGTAGGAGGACCCCCTAGACTAGATCTCATTTTCTCAAGCCGTATCGATAAATCAATCCTAGAACGTAAGTATAAGCTTGGGTATACACGGCTAGTTTAAGTTGATTCACTAAAGTCCGTAATATTCTTCAGTGCTTTCGCGAAAAGGTCATATATCGTTTAAAGAAAGTCCTACCGATAGACAATTTTATTGCGAAAAAAATTCTCCGGATCGGGAGTAAAGACACACCTTGTATTTCTCCTTTCGGTTTGATGATCACAGTAAAACTGAGAAAAGATATTAGACCAGATGGTGGTCATGTTGGGTTCCTGACTAGAATCCGAAATAAGCTTCGATTCACTCCCATTCCCCACTAAACAACATCATCATCATCCCTGATGATCCTCTCGCACTGCCACCAAGTGAAAGTAAAATGAGAGAAAATACGACCAGGACCAGCTCTACTAGGTATATGACGATAGGAGGATGAAAAGGAATCAAGTCCTTTCGGGGGTAGGTACGTACGTATGCACTATAGACCTACGTGTAAATGTGGCTTAATGGTATTTTCCTCTAGTAAATAGACAAGAATACATAAGGAAAAGTACATTTAGATGATTATTTTTTTAGAAGGCCGACTACCTCAAACGATGTTATAGGGTATATCCGGTGATTCATGAATTTCCTCGGCGTACTTCATTTTAGAAACAGCGTACCGAAATAGAAAGTCACTNAAGTCACTTCTGGGAATACCACTTACGTTTTTCTTCTCCATTCATGAATCGCCCACGTCCCCATCATCATATTATCAAAGAGGATCGGATCAACAACACAAGTTGTGCAGCAAAAGTTTTGGTTTTGTGCTATCTGGGTTAGTCATGTGAGACATCCAGCCATTGTCCTTAATATTCTCTCGTATACCATGTGGTCTTCCGGTTCGTTTCACTCAGAAAATTAAAATAATATGTAATAAGTGGTCGGGCATTCAAGCCTGGTGATATGATCGCCTTTTTTAACCTAAAGCTATACCTTTTCATGGAGATTAGGTCAGGCGTGTGGTGGTTATGGCGCAAAGCTGGAAAAAAATGATGCACGCTTGGGTTGGTGCGGTTGCAACATCATGTGCAAAAAAATCTTATGACGAAAAATGCTTTTGGTTTTAGTTTGTAAATGGAACAGTGACCTTTCTCCGGAATTTCATGCATCACTCATCATCTGAGAAAGTTCGTCACTGTATGTTTATAAAACAAACGCCTACTTCCAACCAGATTTCAACAGACGTCTTTTTATGTTGCAAAAACAGGGTTTGTCTCTCCCCGTTTTAAAAGAAAAATAAACAGTGCAGTAGTGGACTATCTGGGTGTGTGTGGAATTGCGTAGCATTTCCAGACGGAAACCCCAAAGACTATGAGTTTTCCCATAAAAATTGAAAATAGAAATGGTGCATCCGCTGTCCATGTTACAGTAGGAGGAAAGTGTAACAGTTGTCAACATATTTAAAAAACCAACCCAAAAATTACTCCAACTGCCAAAAGTCGGCACCTTTTTCAGCAGCATTAACTACAACATATAACTTCTTTCTTAGCTGAGAAGCTAGGGGAAAAATATCGTTTCAAGGGAAAATGAGATGATCCAGATGATGGAAAATCCTTCAGATGAAAACACACTTTGCACTCACACCGCATATATGCCTCGGTGAATTACAAGGAGATAAAGGTGTCGTTCCATCATCATATCATCCTTGTGGATGTATATCGCATCCTCCTTTGGAAATGCCAAATGCCAAGGAAAATCCTTATTTGATGCAATCCAAGTAAAAAAAAGTAGCCCGAACACATTTATATTTTCTTATTATAAATACCTATCCAGCCAGACTTATGTAAGTTTTTATCTGATGCTATCCTTACGTCTCTTCCCAAGCCTATTTTCTACGTCTTATCCTTAAAATGACTGACTTAGGAGGAGGGATACCTGAAGCGAAGCCTATTCCGGTGGATTAGTGGATATTTGGGAGAAATACAGATTGTAACTTTTTTATATGATAAAGGCAACGGAATAATGTTCGCTCCCCTATTTTTCACCGAAAACAAACCAGCTCGGCCGAAAATAGACAAGCCCGAGCCACAGCCCACACGCCTCAATATGTTTTCCCTACCCGATGATTATAATGATCGATTATTATTGATGAATGACTGGAGAGAGAGAGAGGGAGAGAAAACTCACAAAAAAGTGGAGAAGCCATCGGAATAGTGACCACCGCCTGACTATATAGTGGAAGTGATGGTGGGGAATAACTTTTCTTTGTACAACTCCTCCAGTTCCGTTATCGGGGAAATTCCGTAAGGCAAAACTTGGAAAAGAGAAGTTGTGGCTTCTAACAAAAAAATTTTTGTTGGAGACGCAAACACCAGCTTTATATAGCTAGCTTAGCTAACGCAATTACGTCATGCAACATTTACAGCCAAGATGACTGAATTATTTCTAAAGAAAAAATAATATATGCGTTTTAGCCCCTCTTTTGGGTATAACATTATACGCAGTGGGTGAAGTATGTGAACCGCCTACTGCAATTTACCATTATGCTCGTTACGAAAGGGTACGTCTGAGACTAGAGACTGGGCACGTGTGCCATAGATATGACACGGACGGACGAGCATTACAAAATTGTCAGCGAGGTGACAGTTTGTGACAGAACGGTGTACGTACATTGTGCTGGAATGGAGAAGGAGTGCATATAAAAAATAAATGATTTTAGTCCGCGTTTCGTGTTCAAACACTTTTTGTTTTAATTCGACGAGGACATACCTACGCAACAACTGTGTTATCTGCTGTTGCACGGCTGTGTGGGATGATATCACAGAGACAATAATTTTATTGATAAAGAGTGGACCATGTAATGTTTGTCCGGGGTAAGATGTCTGTGAGTTTATATACTTACTTTTATTGTGGATGAATAATCCATCACATGTTGGGTGACAAGGCAAGACGAAGTTTATGGTGTAAATTGTTAAATTTCTTTTACATTGGATGGATATGTTGTTGTCAGGTGCAGGCAGGGATATACTATAGTGTGCGCTATTGTGCCCTTTAAAGCTTGGGAATACGCTGGAACATCGATTTCTTTAGGAAATGCAATCATTGTTCACACAATCCATGACCCATTGAACCATGTTCGAATATATTGACTCCAATATGGGCAGAGTCACTTTCTAATTTTAGATGTGAAATCAACATCAATATTCCATTCAAACTCGTCCAGTTCTACTTGTTTGTCAAACATCGCGCATCGGAAGTCCTACATAAAATCATGTTTTAAATTTTTTTATCTAACGGAAATAACATGGATGACGATATTCGTACAACTTGTCAGTTTGCCTACTTTCCAACAACTCCCAATCTCATCATGTAAGTACAAAGTGTTGTATATCAATGTTTGAACACGAGCACAGTTGCACAGTAGTCAATTTTTCCTCGAGGTGGAATTGGGATAACTACAACTCTGAATGAGAAGATAACCAAAAGTAAAAATGGTTTGCTGATAAAATCATCATCATCAGCCTTGATTCATGTGACAAAAAATGTGATTAGAGGCAGGTCTCGTAAAATGTCGCATTTGTTGCGTACATCTCCAATCATATTTAGTTTCATTGAACATATACATCCCTCACCACAAAAAATACCAAAGAATTCACTACACAAGTTGACGCAAGACCCATCTGCGATGACTTTTGAAGGCCGATTTACTGGTTCCTTTTCCCTGGTCGATGAGGTCGATGTGCAATTCGAGAAATTACAGAATTTGCTAACATTTCTTCCTTTCCCAAAATAGCATTGAAAGTTAACAAAGCTGATTAATTATACTCCAGCCTTAATTAATCGCAAAATCCTCGCTAATTAATTACAGTAAATGAACCGGAAAAGTGGATGGAACGTCATTACTAAAAATTAAATATGCGCTACTTGTCACCCACAACCGCCTACTTTCCTACACTGCTGGAAAAAGTCAACATTGAACAACTTGAACTAGTTTACTCCTAACCGAAGAACCTAAGAAAACCGAGGAAATCGAGGGTCCTTGACTTGATTAGTGAAACCAGGTAATGTGATGAGCAAAACGGGGCCACTAAATTAAAGGTGTATGACTATGGTCTAATGGGTAATGGATTGTGGAGCTTTTGGGTAGATACCGTCAAAAAATTGAAATAAATGTGGGTCTAGTCTTCTCTCGAGAGCTACATATACGTGCCCTCATTTGCTTTTCCACCGCTATGCTGCATTTAGTCCAATTGGTGAAATAGTATGTTTTTATGCTTGACATGTGACAAAGGAAAACGGGATTTTTTATATACTTGTTCCCGTTTATCCTAGTTATTATCATTCTACATAGAATATAAAGTCTGACGTGTAGACAGTAAAACTGTAACCCATTGTCCGGGTATTCCAGAAGGAAAACCACAAGAATGTTGTTTTCCATTATAATTGATTTTTACGCAAATACAAAGCTGAAGCCCCCACCATTTTCGTCCGTCCGTCATATTGTCGGGGAAAGACATGCGGATAATAAAATTCTTATAAGACATTTCAAGTGCTTACCTTTCCAACAAATACAAATTATTTTTATCCGCTTTTCACTCCAGTCGACGATTCTAATGCCGGAGTATATATGTGTTCTGTGTTATGAAGTTCAAATTCAAAAAGAGGACAAGAATTTTTATTTTAAAAACTGGATCACGCTTGTACTCAATACACCATAATATATATTATACACGGCAAAATATTTTCCAATATTGATGGAAAGCCCATACAGCCAAAATGTACCTATATATTTTATCCACACTTGTTGTGTGGGTCAACACGAAGAATACGATTCAACTTTTAGAAACCACATTTATTCCACAATATATTTGTCCCAGATTTTCCTTGTGCATGTGTGCACCAGATAATTCGCAACCCTTTCACATAATGTACAAAAAATGTAATTAAATTCTCATAAGAATCTCGATAATTGTTTCACTAAAAGACTTGTATGTTAATGCCGCAATGCATGCATTTACGTTCACACAATATCGGCATATTTTTTATTTACCACGGCCTGGAACACATCAAACTTTCACAATCCACTTGCACAAAAAAGAATCTTACATTAGACGAAAAAAAAGCTTTCAAATTAAAAAATATTCTTTAAGCCTTTCCGTTGTCGTCCCTCAATATAAAATTATTGGGAAATTGGTTCATACAAGATGGACTGCGATTAAACTGATTCAATTACCTACATTAATGTTTCACAGTTCACAGCACAATATGGGCTAAATACAAATTCGATGAGCTCTCGTCAATACAGAGAGCATCGATGAGAGCACTGCACACTCTTATGCAATGACGATGATAACCAATACATTCGTCAGTAAAAAGATGTATGAGGGTATACACACAAATCCATGCAATTCTTACTTTTCGTCCTTATTACTTCTCACTCATCATATCCCCACACACACACTGGCTCTCTTGTAAACAATGTTTTTTACTTTGGAGCTTAGCTGCAAAAAAAGATGAAATTTGTTGTAAAGGTGTGTGTGTGTGTGTGCATATGTGCATGTGTTCACAGTTTAGTGTTATGTATATCTTGAAGTAAAAGAGACTGTTTGTTATTATTTTTTTCTGGTATGAATGCACTCTCTCAATACGAGTTAAAATGTGGGACTCTCCTTCAGAGCAGGTTGTGCACCACGAAGGATGGATGATTAAAGACTGAACATTTCGAGTGAAGGAAGGATATCCACTTTTTTCTTGTAACATGGAATATGGCTGGTAATGGATGATGGCTGTGTTCTGCCTTCATTCGAAATGGAAAGGAGTGAGAGTGAACTAATACAGAGCGGTGGGCTGGGGCCGGGTACGTACACTCTTACAAAATGTGAGAAGATATTGTGTCCTCAGACTCCTCAGACAGAACAGAACACTGGGGAACTAGCAATGTTGGAAAAAATGGTGAGGTGGTGTGTATACAAGAACGTGTTAAAGTGGAGAAGATGAGTGCCGTCCCTTCTCCATTGGAGTTGGCTTTAGGAAAGTAGGATATGAAATATGCATGGGAAATATTGAACTTAGATGCTACATGAGCTTTGACTTTACATTGCATTTGGTTGGGTAAATGCTGGGATATGTATTATGTAGGAAAGAAGGACGAACTGAGCTGGTATGATGACTGCTTAGAAATGGAATCGGAATGACTATAACTGGAAGCGACTTTGTGCTAACTATATAGTATTTTAGAGCCCTCATCGCAGGCTTTCGGGCAAAAATGTGCGAAATAGGATTTTATATATTGGATGTATATACTGCTTAACTAGAAGGAAGTATGAAGTGAAACGGTATGGATTTGGAGGATGATGATGGAGGGGAGCCAGAATATGGAAGGGCAACGAAAAGATAATATGTTGTGTATGCATATTTTTTTTATCTTCCTGGTTCCGCGTTAGGCATATTTTGTAACTGATTGTTGGAAACTTTTTGCATGAAATGGCTGTTTTGGCGTGAAGTCAAATTCGTAGAGCTCCAGTTCGACCGTATATATAGTAGCTGGGGAAGCTGTGAAGGCAAAGGATATATCCTCTTTAGTGGCTGCCCCTCTGGCATTTCTCCGAATATATATGGATTTGTTTGAGAGGACTCAGTCATGAAATGGGATCAGAGTGGATGAAAAGGATTCAGGTGGGGGAAACGTAACAAATCTGATGTGATTTTAAGAGGAGAGTCCCAAACTTGGAAGAACTCTCATGGACTTTAGTATGTCAAAGGAAAGTGTCAAGAAGGGTTTCTCGGGGCACAAATGAGATTTATTTTATGACACTCATGACTAATACTTGGTGGTTCCGCTCTGGAAATTGCTTATGCGAACCGAGTTGAATTGGAATGCTGGTGGGGTCTCCACTCCAATGGATAAATGAAATGTGCGTAAGAAAACGACGCCTTTATGTAGTCATCATTACTCACCTATGGAACAAAAGCAGAGCACGCACAATATGAATGTTTCCGGTAATTCGGGGTTGGGTTTGAGCACAAGTGTCAAAAAAGCGACAGTGGCACACTGCCATTGGGCCTCTCCATAAAGGAAATAAAGCCGTTGCTAAACAAAACACTATTGTTTACCTTTCACATACGTGCCAGATGCATTTTTTGCATGTGCATGTGTAAAACAAGTTGCCCTTTGGGAGAATAACAGTTCAACCCAATTATTCCCTATCACATGTATAGGTACTCTTATTTTTATGACTTATTATGGATATGACAAAAGATGACAACGAATGATGTACAATGGAAATATATAAATGACGTGGTAAGATGGCTGTATCCTTAAACTCTGCATTTGTTAAAGGCATTCCAGCTCAAGCCTGTCAACAACGTGGATCTCTCTGGTCATTCGTTCAATCCCAATACGCCTAAATACTACTGTACGAACGAACACAAATTCATTCAGGCAGAGAAGTAGGCCGGTACGAGTCTACGAGCTTATGCAAATACTAAAATGCAAGATTCACGGGACACTCGAGGTTTGCAATAAATAAATCTCCTTATGCATGATTTCAACTTGATGACTTTAGTTCATACTCAAGAAGCAGGTTTTACGTATCAATTTTGAGCGTTTAATAGCAGGACGACTTGTCGATGTGACACATCCATCTTGGAAGGTTCTTTCTCAGTTCCGGGGAGAAGGGTACTAGCCAGTTTGAAAAGAGGAACGAAAAGATCAAGTAATTTTAATTTTACATTAGTGCGCCACATATCAAGCTAATTATCTCACAATCAGTTCAATAAAACACATTACCTCTAACTGCTGAATGAAAGCTTCCATCGTTATAAAAGTATTGTCATGCAAGATGGGTCCCGAAAACCTTACGCCTACGCGTTCTGTAAGAATTTTTTGCTTCTCTCTTGTGCTTACAAGTGTGACGTAGATGCGGATTCCACAATTTTAAGTCGGTGTTTGCTTGGAATATTTTTTAGATTCTCAAAAATCCACGGTCTGAGGTAGACGACGACGAAGGAGCTAAGGAATTGGGATCAGTGGGAATCACCCATAACAGAAGCGTAACTTTTAAAGCAACATTCGAAGTAAAGTAAGTTATTATCTGCCCTTTTAGTTGAGTCCTAAATCCTAAAGCTTGACAAATATAAAAAGGTTTAAATGTGTCAAATGTCGTTCACTTACAAGCAGTTCAAGCAAACCGAAACAATTTGTTTATTTCATAGGGAATTTGGAGCAACACCTCCACGCTCGTCGGCTTCACTTGTGAGTGAAACACCAAGTGACAACGGTGAAGACTATGGAAGGGATTCCAGTTCCAGGGAAGCGGATTTTGATGATTCCACTGACCAGGTACTTCTTCTTTCGTCGTTCTCCATCCTGCGAAACCTGCATTGCTAATGTGCTAAATACGCGTTTATCTTATTTAGATAGAGGTGATCAACGATAGCTCAAGCGAAGTGGAACTGGCTGGGGCAACATCCAATGAGAGTAAATTGGAAGAACCCAGTCAATCAGTGCCGACGACGACCGATAATCCTGAATTAGATCATGTTAAATATATGTCGCGGAAATATATAGAAATGGATGGTCTTCAAGAGAGGTTTCATTTCTTACTAACATTTGAGGCCGACCTACGCAATTTGTCGGAAGATACCTGGAGCCAATTTGAGGCGGACTGCAGAAACGTCTTTGGAGAGGATTATACGGAAGCTGTAAATATTAAAAGGAAAATTCAGAAAAAATATCTAGATTTTCTAGCGTACGCGTGTGAAGATGAGCGTGCGTGCGAGTGCGTCAATGAGTTTAGTTGGTAACCAAACCTGATTGGCAGCGAGTGCCGATGAGTGCTTTAAATGTAAATTCGTTCATTGGTTTTTTGGATATTAGTACCTGATATTAATATTAATTGTCAATTTATTTCTTTAGTTCAGGGGATAACCGAGTAGCGATATTTGTGAAATTTATTTTTTTTATCGTTTCGTGATGAGTATTTGTAGCGGGCGCGAAGCAGATGTCATGAACCTTCCTTTATAATGCGGCACGCATTTCGCACTAGGTAAATAAACAACTGATATAACTCAATTTGGATAAATGTATGGAAAACATTTGCCATTTTATTAAAATAAACTTTTAAATACATCAACAACTACAAACTACAATCTACAATCCGCGCTTCTTATAAACACAAAGTTTTGTCTTTCTCTCTCCTCCAGCCTTATTACCTTTCTCCGACAGACTCTGCTCTTGTCGTTGTTGCAAGTAGGTGTCTCGGTCGTAGTAATACCGCTTAAACCTGACCTCTCCCCCAAACCCAGCCTTCACCCTGACACATAGCTTCCCCAATTTTGGCAAAGTATTCCAAATTCCCGATTGATACATTGAGTGTAAGCAACCCCGCACACTGCTCCCATTCCTCTCAATTTGCCCAAGATCAATATAATCCAGCATGAGGGTCAGTTCTCGCAGGGAGTTGAGCGACGACAGGAACTCGATCGAGGTCAAGTCATTCACGCAAAATTTGAGCTTTTCCAAATGAGGCAAATGCAGTTTTAGCGGTTTCCGCTCGTTGACATTGAGCTCTTGATGGATTGTCAAGGTTAGATTTTGCAAAGTTGAGCTAAATCGACCCAATGCATAGAATATCTTTTGGATATCCGCCTTCCCCTCCCACGGCCCGTAGTACTGCACGTTCAGGGACTTCACGGGCCAGTTCAACAAACCCAGTTTGAGAACGTCGGCGGTACACCGGAGGAGGATGCTAAATTCCGTCAAATTTTGAAACGGAATTTTCTCGTTGAAATCATACCCGTACCCATGAATTGATCTGAGGAGAAACATTTGACGAACGTGATTCCACTTGGAAAACACCTCGTTCATTATGGGATATGGCATATAATCTACTTTCAGCTGGATCAGGTGCTCCAGTCTGGGAATAGGGTGGGTTCGAACTACTTCCTTCAACTGAACCATTTCTCTGGTGGGGTGGCTATTCCCGCTATATCTAATTTCCAGAGTTTTGAGGTTGGGCATGAGAGACACGGTCTGTTGCAGGATTTTGTAGGTGGTGGTTGGTGAGTGGCGACACGTGACGGACAACTGACAGTACCAAATATGATTACCAAATTTGTTAAGAAGATCAGGCACGTGGGTGTTCCACATTTCGAGGCTTTGGAAGACCTCCGGAAACATGCCATCTCTGAGCACCACACGGCGCATTATAAACGGGTTGTGGCGATTCTCATGGTTGCTCATTTTATCAAGAAATCTTTTTAGTGCAAGGGAGGACTCGAAACCACAAAAGTCAGTGTTTCCAGAAAAGTCAATAAGATGGGGGATGAATAGATCGGTGAGGAAAAGAGGGGTTTTGTGGCATTTGAGCAGTCGCTCAAAGTGAGCATCGGTTTCTGTTTTATCGGAATTTCTCCCAAAATCCAGCTTCAAATGGCAGGGGTGGTTCTGCAAATAATTGTCAACAGAATTTCGCCAAGGTTTGCACACCCGTCTGCAATTGAGAATTGTGTTGCGTTCCAGCCTCGTCGCTATTATTGGGATAACCTGAGACCACATCAATTGTATTTATCAAATCCTGTATGCCATCAAAACGTTTTTAGTTTTCCATATTTCGCCATACCTCCTGAAAAAGAAATGTCGTCCTCTTGGAGCCCAAAATCCCTTTCCAGGTAGCACACCCATTGTGACAATTTCTCAAATCTTTTGCATCCGTTAAGTTTTGGAATATCATGTCCCAAATCTTTTACAAAACATGAATGCAATTGATAATTGACATCGTCACGTCCAGTCCCCCCGTAATTCCAAACTTTTTTTTCGTAATAAAAAAGCTGAAATTGGAGTTACTTTACCTCACGTGGGAGTAACTCCAGAGGACTGGAATAATAGCCACCACCTGTTGCGATTTCTTCCCCACCAAATAGGACCCCCTCTTTTGGACTCTCGTCATCATCTTTAATTTTCACTTTGTTCCCCCGTCTCAGCCTCTTCCAGTTTCCACCTGTGCCATCGTTGTCCAGCTCCAGCTCTTGGAATACTGGAACACTCCTCCTCTGATGGGGCTGCTCGGGAGCTCTTGAAAATCGATTTTTCCTCTCGCCAGCCGTTCTCCTCAATCTACGACTACACCGGGATGGAGCTGCTAGCATCTTGTTCTTGAAAGAGGTCGATTTTCCACATTTACCACCTCAAACTTACTTATTATATATATTAAAATCTTGTTCCGCGAATTCGTCGTAACACGTGGAGCAAACTGTTTTTCCAGTTTATACTTTAAATTCCGGTAAATATTAATATCCGCCTTTTAGACAAGTGAAACAATGTTTAAACAATAACTCTCGTCAGAGTCGTCGGAGTCGGATGAGTTGTTGCCAGCTTGGAAGCGTCGTAATATCCAGAGAAAACAACTTTTTGCGTAGTGCAACTTGATAACAAAAAAAAGATTGTTATTGTGGTGGTGTTGCTTGTTGGTATAGGTAGGTATACATTCTCAGTGTGCACCACACATGCAGTATGTAAGTAAAATGCCGTGTTGAATCCAAAACACTCAACAAAAACTTGTTTGTGTGCATTTGATGATGTTGATGATGAAAAAAACCTTCCAAACACTTTTGTGCGGTGGTGACTGGTGAGGTGGTGGTGACTTGTATACATTGTATTTAATATCATGTATGCGTATAATACCGAATCCCACCACATTCACGCAGATACGGAGATGGGATCTGCGTTGTGGTGCTGCTGCCTATGTGTCCTTCCTTTTCAGCTTGTTTGGGACTGGGACATGGTGCACTACTGGTGGTGTGCACACACTCTAATTGCAATGAAAATGGGGGTTCGGTTGCTGGTGTACCTAGAAATGTTAAATTTTATTGGCAAGAATCTATATTATATAATAGGTATACCTTCAACTTCAACTCTATATATAATCTTGGTATTCATAAAAATGTCATCCGTGTGTGTGGAGCAATTATCAAATTTGTAGAGGTGAACCACGTACTCATCATGCATCCCAGAAAGTGAAGAATGATGTGATAACCTGACTATAGTCAAGTGGTGGTGGTTATGGGATAAGATGTAAGAGAATGTGTGGGTGGGATGAGGTTTTCGTTGCTGGAATTATCACTACAATACTTTTCAGGTTTGCTTGGGCTATTAATCCCTAAGTTATCCCTGAGAGCAAGCAGGACATGATTCGGGTTTAGCTTGGGCAATGACAAAGACTGGTTTCACGGTCATTTGACAGTCAGACAGAATTGAACCTAATACAGGTTTCAAATGTATATGATTCTAATGTTTACACCATGTTTTCGTCTTATTCATAGTATCAGATAAGTATGATCCTATTTCTAACATAAATGCACTTCTTTACAATTAAAAGATGGCAAGTAAAACTGAATACACACACTGACGACCTGAAAAGCTAGAATAATTGTAGCTAAAGTTTAGTACAAAACAAGCATGAAACGGATGTAGGTGTATAACTTTTGGTAATTGGCAATTTGGAATCGCATTGGATGGATGACATTGTTGTACATTTGGAAATTGGAATATGATTGACGTGTATAATGGTATTTTGCACCTTTGCACGAAATCAACCTTTGAAATATTTACCTATTGCTCATGTTTTAATGAATACTGACGATGAGTGAGTATCCACAAATTTTGTTACGATGATTTCATTGATAAACTGGAACGGCAGACAAACATCGAACATGCAAAAATGATAGTAGTATAAAGGATAATTAATAAGTAGTTTTAAGCTGGAGGTGGATGAGTAAACAAGCCTGCAAAACCTAATTTTATTGAGTTTAAAGATACCAAAAATTCTTAACCCGAACGGTCCAATATGTATACTGTACTGCTGTTGACTGATGCAAAAATGAATTCGTTTTGAATGATTTTTGGATCGGGATATGCATAAATTAAACCTATAGCGTGGATGAGCATATCTCAATTTATCATAGAAACATTTATGTTAATCGTGTTTATGTGAATCTAGATTCTTCATTCATTCATGTCATTCAATATTGCATTAATTCGAAATTCCTTCCGGGTAAGTGCATGCGTCAAAAAAGGTCAGTGAACGTGAGTGTGAATACAAACCGAGGGTCAAATCAAAAAAATATGGGGCATTTAGTGCACGACGAATTCGAAATGCTTCGACTAGCCATATTTATCGTAGCTATACTGCCCATGGTTTACTCCCAAGGTTTATATCAAAAGTGTATTACAAAAGAGTACAATAATGTTATATAATGTTAATGATTTTATTTTCAACCTTCTAGCTGAAATAGAAACCATCAAATGTTACAAGTGCACACAAGATCCCTCTAACTTCCGACACTGCGGTCCTGGGGAGAAAGGTGTCCTCGGAGAGTGCCACCCCTCCGAAAAATATTGCTACTTTAGACAAAGCGAAGGTGTAATTGAGAAGGGATGTGCGTACAGCAGCGAATCAAAACCAAGGTGTACGCGCCAGGGACCCAACCCCGACGATGTGCTGTGTGTCTGCCCAAAGCAAGGCTGTAACAAGAACTCCTGTTATTGTGTTAATGATAAGCCAGCCTATGATAAGTCGGACACGGTGGGTTCTATTCATAGCAGAACTTTGCTAAATGAAGAAGAAGACGAGGAAGGTTGGCCGGATGGGGCGAGTTCATGGACCACTGGGGGATTCAGATGGGACTATGCTTGGAACGTTTGTACTGCTGTGCTTGTGTGTCTTCTCTTCGCTATTTGATAATTTGACATGAAACCTAAAGTTTATTTCCATAATATTGAAATTAATAAAACTCATAAAATTCATATTGCACGGCTGAAAACCGAATAATAAATAATTAAACCACCAGTAATTAATTTTTAGTATTTTTTAAAAATATAAAACATTACTGGAAGTCTATCTAGTGAGTAGATGCATGCATGTATGAACATGTCCATACTTTCTCTAATTTAAAAGTGTTTGAAGTGTTCCGTATACGTGAACTTTGTTGAATAATGAACCTATAAAGCTCTATAAAGGTTAGCATTACAGGGAAAAAGCTGAATGCCTGATGGACAACAAAATGGGCCATTTGGACTATGCACCGATACAGATATTGGAAATCAAATAAATGTGCTCTAAAATATGATGAAAATGTTGAAATAATGGTAATTTCAGTAATCTTTTGCGGTTATATTGGTTTCCGCATTTCTGCTTTATGCTTAATATGCCAAGTATGCTTTATAATACCTATGTTCGCATATACCACACGCATTTCCAAACTTTGTAAAATGGAAGCATTTTCCCACGCAAGACTTCTCTCTCTCTCACTTCGCTTTTGCTGTGTTGAAATTACTCTGCTCTGGCATGTCGAAGCATTTTAAAAGAAGAAACTCATTTCAACTATAGTCAAAGATTTTACATTTTTATTTTCGTATATTTTACAAAAATCTGGGAATGTGCAATGCATATTCATGAAAGTGACAATGAATTTGAAGAAATTATTAACTTTCGACTTTAAAGGATTTCGTGGTAGATCAAATAGCTCGTGGAGTATTGAGGATAAGCTTCGTGAAAGGTCAGATAGTTTATTGAGTATTGGAGATGGTTCAAACCCAAGTCTAAAGGAGAATCTTGAAGTTAGTAAGTGCAAGATATTTTGTGTTTACATAATATGTCGAATTTTTGTTACACATATGTCAGCAGTACTAAAAATGTTGAGTAGAAATTAAAAACAATTATTATCAAACCTAGATTGGCAGCAAATAATTGGATATGGGCATTTTAGCCTCGTGTATGGTGGGTCGCTCAAAAATACTTCTGACCGAGTTGCTGTTAAAATTATGAAAGACTATGACATCATGAATGAACAGCATGTTTATGCCGAAGTTTCGATCATGCAAGAAATTGGAGAACATGAGTTCGTTCTTGACCTTCTTGGAACCGTTGAGACAGACCACCTAACTGACTGTAGCTTTGGAACTCCTCCAATTCGTAATTGTGCTTCAATGAATTGCTATATTTTGAAAATAACACGGAATTTAGAATGAAGTATATAATTGAAGGTGAACTACTTTAGATGGGACCTGCATTATAACTCCAATTTGCTTAAATGGATCACTGGTAGCTCTTTTAAGGACAGAAGCAGCAGAGACAAATTTTCCATTCAACAGCGAACCAGACCTATCTCAGTTTGCCAGAGAGGAAATTGCAGAGCGACTATATGAGCCTTTGAAATTTTCATATCAAATAGCTCAAGGAATGGACTTTATTTCTTCGAAAGGAGTTAGTTCAATACACTTGCATCAATTCAATATCATATGGTATAAAGATGATATTTAGTACACACTTGATGAATATATAATCCAGATAATACACGGTGACTTAGCATGTCGCAATGTCCTTTTGGACTCCCGGAGGAACTGTAAAATTAGCGATTTTGGCTTATCCGTAAGAGCGTCGACTATTAGAAAATCGATTTCGGGTGGAAGCGGAGACAAGAGACAAAAGCCATGGCGGTGGATGGCTTTGGAATGTTTGATGGGAAAAAATATTTCCACAAATAGCGATGTATGGTCGTATGCTGTCACCTTGTGGGAAATATTCACAATGGGTGTGTGTGATGACTAAATATTACTGACTTCACCGATCCTCTTTATTATGAGTCTTCATTGATTTGCTCTTATGTCAAATAGGTGCAAGACCTTTCCCAACAATGACCTGGAACAAAGAATTCATGCATGGGTTAGAAACTGGGACAGTCCGTCTTCAAAAACCGGCCCTCGCCACTGAACAAATGTAATTAAATTATATTAGTTTTCATTAGCTAGATTTACTGACAATTAGGTTATACTCGTATTGCTATTTTATGGTCTGGATTAATTTCATAGTAGCATAGCATGCACGCTGCATTCCGAAAAATTACCACTTTATGCGCCTATATTTCCAGATATGACCTATTTCTGGCATGCTGGAACTGTAAACCCGAAAGTCGACCAGGTTTTAACAACCTTGTAGAGGTGTTCCTCGAGTTATTCACCTCCAATCGGATTATACTGGAGCCTGGAAAACTGGCTGAAATTGAAAGGGAGAAAGCAGCAAGGCCAGAGTCTCTTATTGTCACCAGTCCCAGACAGAGCACAGATGTAGACCCAGATTCGTACTGTGACTTTGTGTACGATGAAAATTACGGTGTTCAGAATAGTATCTCGAGTGATTGTGAATGCCCCGAGACACCCACCTCTCCGAATAATGTTTTTCACGAAATATTGATTCGAAAACTGACGATGGACCAGTCCGTAGATTTGCAAGCTGAATTAGACATTGCACAAACTATTATTGCTTTTGATAGGTATATGGTATAATCGCGAAAGTTAATTATAATATGTATGCCTCTATAAAAAAGAAACAGACAGCATAACAATACAATGTATGTCGCTAATTGTATTGCAGACCAATTAGTAGTTGCGTAGCTGGAAATATGTCTCCTGTATTCCATGGATCTATAGGAGACAAACATGTTGCTGTAAAAGTACATCTTGAGTTGTCAAAACGGTCCCTTCTTGATTTAAGAATCGTCACTCACCTCAATGCCCATCAAAATCTGGTACCCTTTCTAGGATATTTTCATGCTCATGCAGACGGTAAAGCATAATGCTATAATATTCAACATGACAGTTTGATAGGTAATGGATAATTAATGTCACAATCTTATTCCGCTGGGTTTAGGCAGGTCACGTGTCAACATTGTGATGGAGTACTGTCCGGAAGGAACTCTGAGAAACTATTTATTGCATGTCATTCGAAAAGAAGTGGTGTCGGGCGGGGGGTCGCAGTTGAATGGTTATAATGGCAGCGTACTAACAACCATTTTGTGTAAATTTTCAAGTGAAATAGCTTGTGGTATGGAGTACCTTACGCAAAAGCGGGTTAGTTTCTTAATTACTTTATAGTAATTGAAGTGAGAATGTGATCAGAGTCCGAACACCCTGCATATTTTGAATTACATTTTACAGGTAGTTCATCGGGATCTGTGCACAAGGAAGGTACTGCTAGATAGCAAACTCGTATGCAGAATACAGTGTAGCTCATTATCACGCCGACTTCATGAACAAGATGTTTACATTACGAAAAAGAAGGAACCTATTCAATGGAGGTATACCCCTTTAGATGCATTACAGACTGGAGAGTTTTCATTACAAACTGACGTTTGGTCATTTGGCGTACTGTTATGGGAAATATTCAGCTTAGGTAAAATTAGATTTTGAAGTTCCTTAACAGTTAGCTACAACAATTCGGATTGTAAATTCGTGCTGATATGATAACCCATATTTATGTGTACAACTAGGCGAGTTGCCTTTTCGGGACTCGAGTTTTGACGCCGAATTTGTTACAAGATTAACTTCTGGACTGCGTTTACCACATCCGGAATTCGCAATTAAAGAAATGTACACATATAAATATATTACATATTGTTATTTTCGAAAACGATACAAGAATACTGCAGACATACCGTACCGCTGCTAGTTAGTATCAGGATTAGAATGCTTACTAACAACTGCGCTGCGTAATGATATATGACTGAATCTTACTCATTCCAGATATTCCATTATGCTTGAATGCTGGCATGACAAGTCTGAAAGTCGTCCTACCTTTGAGAAGCTGAAGAAAACATTTGGAGAACTTGTACAAATGGAGCCGGAATCCGAATGCATCTTTCCTGATCCTCTGTAGATGAGTACCGGTGAAAGCGTAGATTTATTTAATTGGTTTTGATGTCAGTAGTGTTATTATTGCAGTAATAGTAGGCCAGAATGTTTTTAACTAATTCATCCGCAGTGCCTCGTTCACATTGGGAACAACCCTGCCGAAGTCTGCGTAGCCTTCTAGTGCGTGTACTGTACATTTTGTTCTGTAAAAGTTACAAGAAAAGTAATGTAAGTAGTTTGCATAGAGCGTTTAAAATCGACCTACCAATATAATCCATGGAACATAATGAATATGCACTATGATGGTAACTTGATATCTGATTACACACCTTGATACCTTGTTAAATGTCTTAATGCTCACAATTAAGCAATATCCATTAAATATCCCAATCTCCCCAACATCCAAAATCTATATCCCCACAAGTAGTAAATCTCCAGTTGCAGTAACTATAAACTTTCTGCTATCCCTGTGACATAATAATTTTGCTGCTATGCAGTTTGCATATTGTCTTCGGTGCTTCGAAGTAGAAAAAATTATCACGTGGTGCATTGTTTTGTGAAGTGCTTTGTTTTCCAAGCATGTTCAACCTTCAATTTATCACTCCCCTATACGTAACTGTCGTCAGTCATTCTCTGATCAGATTACGTATAGGTAATAAAAAAAGGAGAACAATTATATAACTCCCCAGCCTGCACTTCAGGAGCAATCATGCCTTATATCATCATAATTCATATTCATAATCACCACCAATGTTACAAGATTCACATAATGACAACATAAGTGGAAGTTGTAAAAAGAGCATGGGTATAAATAATTCAAGTTAACACTGTACAAAAATATGAATCTCTGATTGAGAACTTAATTGCATTTTCATATTGCTGAGCATAGAACATCCACCCGTGTTCGTTCATATAATATTTATGCATAACATTATCTATATATGAGTCGAACCGTGTAGTATATACCTATATGTTCATAAAATCATACGTCACAAGTTTCGTAACGATCTGTGAATGCATGACTGACTGCATTTGATATACCATACTTGAGCCATTACCGTTTGTCTAGATATATGGCTGCTTCCTTTAATCTTTGCTTGTCTAAAACTAAGCTAGGAGGGGTTAAGTTAAAAGTTGTTTGTTGAAGTTGATTTACAATAGGCATGCATTGGCAGTTAGTAAAGCAGCCATTCAGCCAGGTCTCTGGATGACTAGTTTAAAAGTAAACCTGGGAACATTGCCCAGAAAAAAATGTAATCATTTATCCCTTGTTGTACACAAGACGATAAGTACTTTGAAAATACTATCACTCGTCATGTGTCACAGACAAACACAGAGTCATACAAAAATACTTTAATCTGCACCCTGTTACTTCGTACTATCTGTAATATACAAGTTGCAGCGTTTTTGTTGTATTAAATTAATTGCTTTTCGTCACACATCCTATGTTTGTAGCTATCAGAACAAAAACTTACGAGTCATATGACTGAGAATGAACCGGATCAATGCAAGTCATCGAAACAATATATGTAATTGATAACTGAAGCCCATTATGACATTAACTTTGAGTATATATACTCAGCATGAGATGCCAAATGGCTCAATTCGTTTTCGATTTCCAACATAGACAATCTTCTCTCAATCTTTCGGGGGTTCCAGTTTAATTAAGCTTTAATTGTAGTGTATCTCTCTATTCAAGTGATTTCGCAATCATGTGGGTTGCTTTCCTTCTAGTAAGCGTGGCGCTACTCATTGTTTATAAATTCTTTTTAACAACGGCAAAGAAACCTAACTGGTGGGGAAAGCATGGAGTCAAAGAAATTGAGGCAACCCATATTGCAAGCCAGCTGGAAATTTTACTTGGGAAGAAGAACATTACGTTGCGTGATGACTATGGGTACAACGAGATAGGCTCCGGGAAATTTTGGGGGACGATTGAAAGTCCCTGTCCAGTAGTGATGCTTAAAGATTTGGACGTGATTAAGAAAATTTTTATTAAGGATTTTGACCACTTTGTTGACCGGCGTGATTTTTTCACCGTAGCCAACAAGGATCAGCCAATGGCTAAAATGTTAGGTTTACTGAAAGGCGATGAATGGAAAGGAGTACGAGCCTCAGTCAGTCCGGTCTTCACAACAGGAAAAATTCGAAGGATGATGGAGCATTTCAATTCGGTTGGAAAGGAATGGGTGGACATGATCAAGACCAAGGCGGGGAAGGAACCAAATGGCTCCTTGGATCTTGAAATAATGAATACTGCAAATCAGTTCACTCTGGAAGTAATTGCAAACTCTGTATTTGGAATCAAAGCAGGTGCGATTAGCGATCCCGACTGTATGTTTGTCAAGATGGCCTTACGTCTGATAGACTTTACTCCACTTCAACAAGTGAAATTGAATCTGAGTCCACGCTACCCAGAGCTATTTAAACTTTTCGGGATTGAAGCATTCGATATGACGGCAATGAATTTTTTCGAGCAAATTGTTCGGCAAGGGATGCAAGAGAGAATGAAGAGCGGGGTAAAACGAAATGATTTCCAAGAGATGCTGTTAGAAACCAGAGCAGGCGAACTCAAAGGAGTCGGCTCGGATGAGTTGAGCACATTTGAGAAAGATGCACTACTCAAGGAACTAACTGGAAAGGCACAGTACCTGACAGACGAGATGATCGTTGCTCAGAGTATTCTATTTTTTATTGCTGGATTCATGGGGACTAGTAGTTTCATCACTTTTGCAACCTACGTCCTTGCGGTCCATCAAGATATTCAAGAAAAGCTGAGAAATGAAGTTGATGAGATTGTACAAGACGATGGAACCATTGATTATGATGATCTTGGCAAGTTAACTTATCTGGACATGGTAGTAAATGGTAAGAATAGAATTTTACTTTATCTGTGTTTGGGTATTCTTTTTCTCTTCTTCCACTGTCCATTTTACAAAGTTCATTGATTTTTATGAGCAGAGATATTACGAAAATACCCTGTCGCAACTCGTCTGGAGAGGATCGCGTTGAAAGATTATCACGACCCGGAATCCGGACTATATCTACCCAAAGATACTGTAGTAGGTAAATAAATGCACCTTCGCCCAATTTCATTGCTTTCATATTATATCTTGCATTCTCATGAAAATCCTAATGAATGAATCCGTTCCTTCTGCTGATAATATATGTGACACATCACGATGAGTATAAGTACAATTTTTTGTTATGACAAGTGATTCTGCCAAACTGCCAACATTGTTTCTCGCGTAATTCGAACCGGACAGGCAACGTTCTTTGTATGTGCATAGTAAAGCAATCTGACAAAGAGTATGTTTGCAGAATCGACTTGATCCAATTTCTACACTACATTCTACATTCTACTCTACGTCAGAGGGTGATTCGATTTCGAACCACTCGGGTTTTCTCATTCTGCTTCCTTTTCCCATTTTCTCATGTAAATCTATGGTCGTTTCAAACTTTTGTTTTTATCATCATTATCAGGTATTCCAGTAAATTCAATCCACCATGATCCACATTACTATTCTAATCCCGACAAGTTTGACCCTGAACATTTCAACAACGAAAATAAAGGGAAGCGAAGTCCATACGCTTACATGCCATTTGGACATGGCCCTCGTAACTGCATAGGTAAACTTACGGGGTCGTTAGTATCGTATTAGACTAATATTATATGCAGTTTTAGTTATTACTAAATGATATGCTTGGTCTTCAAATAATTAGGAATGCGGTTTGCGTTAGTCGAATCTAAAGCAGCACTTGCGCATCTTATTCACAATTTCCGGATCGACCCCACAGCAGCAACTCCCGTGCCAATAGAATTCAACAGAGTCGCCCTTACAATACTTCCACCCAGAAACCTTCAACTGAGACTTACACCTGTGTAAATTAAAATATATTACAATTTAACCGGGATTTGATGTAAAGAAATTACTTACTTTTATTTTATTAAAAACGTATAAACTAATTATTTACTATACTTGCTTTGCTATTTATTTGCCGGCCTGTATGAATAAAGGTATATTATAGTGTATATTACCCTGGTCAGCATTGCTTAATGCTGAAAAAGGAATGTAAATAAACAGAAAAAATAATGCAGACATATTTATTGCTAGCTCGTCGACGAACACTCCACTCAAATAAACAATAGTACTATAGGACTAGGACATATTAAATATCTAATCTAGCTTGTTGGTATTCAGTCGTATGCTGACATTTCTCATTTTGGTTTCATAGCGGAAGTCAACAATATAGCTTATGTATGATTAATGTAGATTATGTATAGATAATAGATTTCAAGATCTGTACCATGGATCTTGATATTCTTGATTGATAGGTACTACAGTCCGAAATATTGACGGCATTGCTATGTCGTGGTCGTGCGGTGTTGGCGTTGCGTAGTAGAATTGATATTATCTGCTTTAGGTTTCAGTTCTTAGTAGTATCTGCTGCCGGTTTTGTTGCATGCAGGTTTTATTATTGTTGCAGGCATTTTGTAGATTTCATTTAATTGTAGTGTTTGATACAGGAATCGTTGTTGTAGATATTGTTGAAGGCGTGGTAGTGGTAATTGTCACATGGCTTGCCGTTGTGGGCGTAAACGTAACGGTGCATATTCCTTTAACGAGAGTCTGACCTAAATCGGCGTTACACGAGCCAGGCAAAGGAAATGTTGCTTTCAAGGGCGCCTCTGGAACGTGAAACCGAACCAGAAGAGTGAATACGAGTACGGCTGTCGATAAAACCTACACTTTAAGAAAATACAGTTTCCTGCTATGTTATGGTGCTTTCGCTATGAATTTTATATTATGGGAATTGTACTAAAGAATTGAAAGATCTCACCTTAAACAGAGAGTATCGAGACATGGTAAAATAACGGTTTGCCGTCATCGCGTACAATCGTGTAGGTGAAAATGACCATTGTAAACTGAGCAACTGCAGAAGAGCCGAAATGAATGGAATGAGTGCATAAATACATAATTTAATATGATATAGAATTTGTTATTGGTAATCTCCCTTATAGAATTAAACTCTTCCTTCATTTAAGTAAGCTAAAGGTAATAACCATTCGCCTCTCGTGAGATTTCGAACTATAATTCATCATGCCCGCGCGTCGAACGAACTCTGCTCCTGTCATGTACTTAGGAACATTTTACAATAATTAAACCTTTTGCTAACATTTTCCATATTTGGTGTAGCAATAATTAGGTATGTCGAGAAAAACGTAATATTTACTGCTTCCGTTGCTGCAATTAACGTCTCCGAGGTAAAAATGAAGTCCAATGCGGCATGCAATAGCACCAACAAGGCAATCAGTAAAACCTCGTACGGTTCAAGAAAGTACTGACCAAAATTAATAAATTGCATTCATAAAATAAGTATTTGCAAGTTGGAGTTTCATAAATGTATGTGCTAGTTAAAAGTGTTTCGGTTAGCCGCACCTTTATCTCTATTGGAGGTTCTGCATCAGAATACACAAACGTACTTGACTCGTTTCCATAAAATTCTCGATGCTTATAATCATCATAAAAACAAATTTCAACCAGCGACACTGCAACTAGTAAACTCTAAAAGATGATAATATCATGTATGAATGAGGTCTTGGTTTAGTATTATATAAAACGAATCTGAAAATAAACGCCCATATTTCCTCTTTACTTGTGGGATAACGTAGCACATGATCGCTGTACAGAACACTGTTCCATAATTCTCTAAAAGCACTGTTATAAGCCTATGATGATTCCATAATTTTCCCAATGAGTGATTCAACTCCAGTTCGAACAACTGGCCCCTATTCTGTACTGCTAGTAATTTGAATGCAAGTGCAAATTTGAAATTCCACATTTCGCTAACGTTCTTCAACATCAACGCAAAGATCTGGAGTAACGTCATGACCATTCTTGCACAAAACATGACATACAGCTTGACTCCAAACCCGATCGTCTGATAAAGGAAGAGTTTCCCGGGATGGGAAATTCTGGGAAACGGAACCGCAGGACGAAGCAAAAGCATTCCAACAGCTCCAGCAGCTTCTCGAGCCACTTTTGGCTTGTTGGAGAAAAACATTATGGAGTATATTACCGCGTATGCGATATAGATCAGTAAATTAATCAACGTAATTTTTTGGATATCCAGCGCTCCACTCGTTTCCATTTCATGAAGAGCGGCAGTCCAACAATTTAGATAATGTGCAATCATTGCTCCATCCGCAAGGAGTACACCTAAACTCCAGAAGGACACTAAAAGTAAGTCTGCAACGGTTATTAATAGGGGTAGCCAGTATTTGTTTAATTCTATTTTTTCAATTTTAAAAAAATCATCCAGGTTTGTGGCTTTAGTTGCGTTGATATCCAAGTAAGAACACACAATGATGCCGAGAATAGCCCAGAGAAGAATTGTGGTAATGGCAAAGGGAAGTGTGTTGTGTTTATGGGCAGAGAACTGGACATGGGCCCGTGCGAAATCATTCTTCATGTGAAGAATTGATCTCCCACTAATTGTTAGGCATGTTAGATATAGTCGCAGTTGTCTGCGTAGCTTTTGACTTTCGAAACTAATCCCTTCAGTCATCCAAGGGTGCAGCTTCTTAGTAAAATGCTCCACTATTTCGTCATTTGGATCTGTGTCGGATAAATATAACCACTCATTGCCCCTTTCCGGCTCTTCCGAAAGTCGGTAGAGACGATGTAAAAGAACGACAAATTTGGGATTTGGAACTTTCGGCATTCGTTTGCGCCTATTAGGCCACTTCCATCTTCTCGCTGCTTGTTCCTTCAGAAACTCTTTGGGGTCTTGGGGCTTGCTGATTTCGGAAAGTCGATGTGATGGAGAAGCTGGAGTTTGCTTCCTTTCAATCTTCTTCGGTGGGGAAATCACAGCACGGTGACCTAACCCACAGCACCCTCCTTCATCGGAGCTTTTCTGCTTGGGGTCAACATCAGTCTTTTGCGTTTTGTTAGCGTTTTGTTGTTTGTTAGACTTATCTGCACTGGGTCTGCTGAGACTGTGTTTAGTACCACTAACTTTCTTCTTATTCTCTCCACTATGAACTGGATGGTGAAATCCACCTCCTCCAAGAGCCAATTCACGGAATTTCCCGGAGGGCCCTCGTTTGTTAAAAACTCTTAATCTGGAATAATCATCAATACTCTGCAAGTACGCCGCATATTCCCGTTTCATAAATAGCTCTCGGTATCCAACCACCCTTAAATACTTGCTACGCCCTATTCTGAAGTATTGCTTATAACGGCAGCCACTTCCCTGTTCGAGAAACTTTGTCGGTAGAGGCTCCAAACGAATGGTCTCCTCCAAACTACGTAGTTTCTTCCAGGGTAAGATCTCACATTTCAAGTACTCCTTACAAATTTTCCAGTGGACATAAGAGTATCTCGAGGCAAATGTATTTCTTTCAGGGCGTCGCCCATAAATTTGATCGTTGTTAGACCCAGGATGATTCTCTGGTTTATTTAAAA
The DNA here is from genome assembly GCA_036850665.1 of Dicranocentrus wangi. Lineage (NCBI taxonomy): Eukaryota > Metazoa > Arthropoda > Collembola > Entomobryomorpha > Entomobryidae > Dicranocentrus > Dicranocentrus wangi. The sequence goes on from JAANSN010000820.1 coordinate 30,412, forward strand.
TCAAACCCATTTGCGACCGGACGGATAAAGTGATATATCATTAATATTTTAGCATCGTGTCCTTTCCTCTATACGGTATACCCGTCAACGAATAACGAGAGCCCCTTGAATCTGAAGTTTATAGCAACTGAACGTTATCTTCAAATCCAAAGCGAGCCTCTTGATCCTATTGTGATGTCAGCAGATGTCATTGAAAGATTATACTTACATCATCATCCATCGAAGACATTGCACACAGTCAATAGACATGCACTTACCCTACCATTACCATTAGTTTCTTTAGTAATTTAAAGTGTTCAAGCGAGAAAGTCAAATCAAATGAAGTCTATATATATACACCTGTATTCTTCTTTCCATCTGTCTGACTGATGTCACTCACTCATGATACGACCTTGGTCAGTGTACCTAATTATCTTTTATTAACAACATTCTATGCTGGACATTTTGGAAAATGTGTCCCGGTGTGATCACCGATCGTTGGATGCTCTTTTCTGTAAAATTCAATGCATGCAATAATGCAACACGAGTACACAAGTAACACAACGCAAAAACCGTATCAGATATATTACAAACGTTTCAGAGTCATCGAGGACGGGATGTGTGCAGAAGAGGGATACAAAAAATATCAAAACATTCAGAATTATGTACCCAAACAAACCCAAGCCCAAAATACCAACAAATCAAAGAAATCAAAACTGTGGATTTGTCATAAAAAGTGTTATCATTTCCTTCGTATTTACTTTATTTGAGTTGGTGTATAAATTGACGACTCGAAAATGATCCTGTATTTAACTAGTGTGCGTGCAGTACATGCAGTGTATGTGATCAAGTGGAAATGACTAGGGTTTTGTGTCAAAATCGCCAAAATCTAGCTCTAATTCATTCAAATCGTAAGGTATTTTTAGTCTGAAAATCGGTGACAGATTGAAGACATGGCAGTTAGATACACTCTTTAGTTAGTTCCTTCACCACCTCCACCCCCACTAGCCAAGCACTTTTTTACCCAGGTAATCATAATCAGTAGTTAATTTGCCACCTTGTACGTTACAGCAAGATTTTTTAGTCTTTCATCTGTAGTCGGGAGGCTAGTCTAGGTTTATGGTAATCATCATATAACCACTTGCAATTAATTACAAAACATTCCCCATTCATTTCATTTTGGGGGGACCCACCCCTGACCTTGCCGGTTTCATTCCCTCCACCTCCAATTGTCACATCTCTCGATCGATCGATACACGTCAGAATTATTCCAAAATGGACAGGAAAATGCCGAAACGAAAGTATACAAAAAATGGGAAACTATTTCACGACAATAAGGTGTATTACTATCAGTCGAAGAGCAAGAGTAGTATCCATTACCGGTGTGCCTGTAGCGGATGTTTTGGAAGAGCCACGAAAGCGATCGACACTGGAGAAGTGCAAGTAACCAGGCCGCATAATTGCTTGGTTTCGGCGTTTGAGGAGTGAGTACCATTACCATTACATAATTTTCCAAAATATAATATTTCCTAAATATTTTAACTAGTGTCATTGTTAGGCGTAAAAATTGAAAATAACGTGAGATGTGCCATATTTAGCATATGTATATGGGAAATGAAGCAGGTATCAGGGATGTAATTAGTAGTTATACTAGCCGTTGTTGTAAGGCATGGTATATTATGGGGGTGGGAGCCAGTCATCGAATTTCAGACTTAGCAGATTCGACAACAAGGTTGAAGGTGACAGATTTCAGGTAGCAAGTATTTACCTATGCACTGGCCTGGCATCTCTGGATGTAAATTATCTTCCTAAAATCCCCTCCAATTTAACTGAAGTGATTGGTTACTGTCACTCACTGTTGACTGTGAGGTGCTTTATTGCTTAGTATAACTTAAACAAACAATGACCCCCCGAAAAAGGCAAAAACGTGAAAAGTTAGTGTTTAACGATTACGCGTACAACTTAGAATCAAAAAGTCAGACAAGCCTTCATTTCAAATGTAAAGTTCGAGACTGCTATGGACGCGCAATTAAATCCATTAAGAATGGGGATGTTACTGAAACCCGGGCACATAGTTGTTCGAGTTCTTCAAACAAATTCATGTAAGAAGCTTTTACTGTCTTGAAGTACAATATTATGTTGTAGTTGAATATTTTGATTCAATTGCTAGTCATTGGATTTGGCAACAGGCAACTGGCAACTAAAGGACGAGTTAATTGATAGGCGAATCTTTCATTTTTACGAATTTTCGTCCTACCCCACTTATTTAATTTCATTGATCCCATAGATGTGGAGTTGGTATTTGAAAAGCGGTTGATGAAGACATTCTTGTGTCATATCATATTATGATAATGGTAATTTTAACTCGTGATGGATTACTTTAATGCTTTTTAAGACGAGCCAGAGATGCTGCAATGGAGAAGCTTAAGCAGCTTACCTTGGCAGGAGAAAATTGCAAAGCGATTGACATTGTTCGGAAAGTGCTTCGCGAGCTTCCGCCTAACATTAAACATCTTATGCCAGTTGAAGATAGTTTGAGGCGCAATGTTGGACGGTGGGCTAGACAGGCAGGTGTTCTGCTGGCTAAATCAACCTTTGACGATTATAACCCAGCCGAGGTGGGTGAAGACAATGAGCAGGTAAGGTCTACCTAGCTAGACAGGTTGGATAGAGGATAGATGGATAATCTTCTACAGCAGTTTCAATGGGCTTACAATTTGCAATGGGTAATTTTTTATATCAGACTGAACCAGGAGACGTGGAAACTAATGAGACAACACGAAAAGAAAGCGAAGCAACTCGCTCAGCCCAAGTATGGGATGTTGATCCTAAGCCATGTAGTAGTGATGATAAGAAGTGGGGTCTATTTTTTCTGAGAGGTCAGAAGGTGGCTGGGCATTATAGAGCAATGATTGAAGGCCAGATATACCACTGGCAGAAAGGAGGAAAACAGAAGGCCTTTTACAACTGTCGGGATGCAAGAATTGGCTGCCCTGTCACCGCTACCATTTATCACGAGAAAGAGTATGAGGTGCATGGGGTTCATTTTCACGACACGTCCAAAGTGAAATGTAGGTTGCGAGGAAAAGCTGTGAAAAAATGGTATATATATACAAATTGTAAGAATAATTTTCGACTTTTTACGAGCCAAAAACTGGTAAAAATTAAATAACGTGCTTTTGTAATTTCAAAACAGGGTTTTAGGTCTGAAACGAGTGGATGATGAGGGAAACATATTGGGTCCGGCGGGCATAAACGACGTTCCACATGCTGGAGGAGATAGTTCTGATTTCAACACACAAGTTCAGCCACTCAGGGTTGCTTCGGTTTCAGCTTTGCCTGTGGTATTACTGCATTATATTGATACAACAATTGAATACCTTATTTTAAAGATTCGAAAATACGTACTACTTTCCTTTTATTCTGAAGAGCAATACCATGGATGATGACCATGATGATGCAAACGTATTGGATGACGACTTTCAAGATGATTTTGATTGTGAACCCACGCCTACTTTTGTTGATACATCACGTAATGCCAAAAAGGGTAGTACTCAATCTACGGAACGGGCTAATGATGCCGTTAAAAGGTACGTACCACCGTAAGAAGTAATGTTAGTGTTGCGTAAATTATGCATATTTAAAATTAACATAATTGTCATTATTTGATGCAGTGGCGAGCGTTGTTTTGTTTGTGGAGATGAACTGATAGTCTCGGAAACATTGTCATCTAGCACAGAAACATTCCAGAAGGCTTGCCGCTATTTGAATGTAAAGTTTGAGAAAGAGTACTCTCCAGGTAGAAGCTCCGAATTTTACCCTTTTTGTGATGGTTGCACGAGAGAAATTCTAAGGATTCATGTGCTATACAAGAAAGTGGAAGAAATTCAATCTTTGATATTTAAGAAGGTTGAGATTGTGGAGAAACGTATAGCCGATGCGGAAATTATAGATAATTGGATGGCGGAAGTACCGCCATTTTCTGCTATCCGTTACGAAAATTTTCGTAAACAGGTTTTAATAAGTAGGTTATTGAATATTTCGGTATTTATTTACTCGCCACAGCATACTTATTGTGATATTTACAATTGTACTGTATTGTCCATTTTATTTGAACAGATTACAAAAACAAGCTTAAATTGCGGAGAGAAATTCGCGTAGGAAAGAAAATGGGCCATGGCTGTATGGTGGAAGTACAGCCAGTAACGTCAGCTCATATGTTTGCTAGTAATCCCGCAGAAACGGACGCTTTTCGCAAAATACCTGGTACGAATACAAACGCTTTACTTTCTACTGCCAGAAGATCCCGTGGAAGGCCAAAATCGAAACCTCGTCAAGAAAACGAAAGTGATTTTGAGAGTGATCTACGTGAACCCACGTTATTTATAGAAAGTATACCAGAAGATGATATCAACAAGGATCAGTTTGGCGATTCTCAAGATGCATTGTCCGACGTGTCAGCAAAGGAAATCAAATTTTGGCATGATGACCCTAGCAAACTTAAAAGTGCAGAAAATCCTCGTGTAAGTAAAGACGCTAGGATGCAAAATGAAAATGAAGAGAGCGAAGATGATACCGGGGGTAATATTAGTGACAGTTATGGTGGAAATGAAAGCGACTCCAATTTTAGCATTGATAAGGAAGTAGATGATGACGAATCGGATGAAGACTGGTACCTTTGATATCAACAATAGTTATATGAGAATATGGACTGATAACTAACAATTTTGGCTAATAAATGTATTTGATTGACTTTCAAGGGAACAAAAGCGTAAAACCAAAAGTAAAGCCATAAAGACAAACTGTAGAAAACGGGCAACGGCAACTGGGAAAAGTTACAAGGGTAAAAATATGTCTGAGAAGGAGACGAAAACGAGTCATAGTAAGAATATCGAGTTTCCGGATGCAGTATTAACTAAAGATAATCGGGTGCTCATGCAAGGCATAGAGATAATTAAGTTGTCGCCAGGCACTTACACTCGAAAACCTGACTGTGAAGTTTTCCAATGCGGCGCTTGTGGTAAAGTTTGTCTAAACTTTTGGCGAATAAGACAACATATCTGTGGTCTTCACTTGGGTAATCCTTTAATAAATTGTTGCACCATAAATACAAATCTTCAACCTCTTACGTAGTCTGTCAAAGTTTTATTTCATGCGCAGGTATGTACAAGTGTCACATTTGTGATAAGCAGTTTTGTGAACCGCGTGTGGTGGAAAAGCACATTGAAACAATGCACCAGGAACGAGTATCTCAGCCTTGTGAAATATGCGGTAGACCAATTTACGGCGACGAAAAGTCAATGAGGTACCATAGGTGGACCCATTTTAGCGAAGAAGAGAAGAACGACCCCCAATTTAAAAATTGGTGTCCTCGCAGAGAGAGAGAACCAAGTCGAGTGAAGGCTGACAGCCTTTTTGCACAAACATTTCAATGTTTCCAATGTGGAAAAACATTTACTAGACCCAGTGCCTTAAGACGGCATGAAGTGTCCCACGCTGTGGAAACTCCAACCGTTCAGTGCCAATATTGCGGTAAATTCTATAGACAAGAGAAGGCCTCTAGCTGCACACCTTAAAAGATGTTCTGGACTTGAGAATCTTAATAGGAAAATGTACCCTTGCCCAAGATGTCCAACACGATTCAAATACCGCTCAACCCTGTCAAAACATTTGCGAAATCACGACAAACCTATGCCATTTTCTTGTCCTAGATGTCCTCGTAAATTTGGCAGCAAAAGTGGATTTAGAAATCACAAGCGCATTTGTACCCAGAATGCACCTAAATCACAAGACAACATACCATCAAATCGTCGACAGTCAACTTCTGTAGTTGAAAGTGCAGCTCCTGTGATAAAAACGGATTCTGTTGTGAGTGGCGATGAAACGTTTGCTCCAATTTCTAGTTTACCTTCAACGACAATGCAGTATGCAATGAATTACTCCGGAGGAGAATATACATAATGCTTTGGATTTTGATGTAACCTCGTACACAATTGTTTACCGTGATAAGCTGTGTGTTCCTGTTCCGAATTGGGTTTGGAATGTAGTATTTCAAACTTAATGTAAAGGACGTCATATTTTCTTATTATTTACATTCGTAAAATTTTCGCACGTATAGATAATTTAGGATTTTGTTTACGTTTTGGATTTTGCATTTAAAATGTTCGTAGCACTAGTAGGCAGAACTAGTTTTCAACTCCGTAAGCAAAGTTTATAAGCAAATTATTACGTGTGGGAGAAGTATTCAATCAAAGTGTGTATCATTACGACCAAGAACAACTTTAATCTACCGTTTTTAATTACATTTTGTAAATCGTAATATCTACTCACAATCACAATCAAATAAAAGTTTGAGCTAAAAATTATTCTTAAGCATCATCCTGTTTCTTTTTAAGATAGTTCAACATAGTACGAGTGTAATGCCTTTTCCTCAGATCTGCCCTGTGGTAGTCTGAGTTGGTAACTGTTATTTCCTCCAACTTACGGGATCAAAGTCCATATATTGGATTTGTACATTTTGTCCTCCAATCCGTAAAACTGAATAATACTTTGCCTTGATCGACATTCATGAAAATTTGACCAAATTTTCGTTCCAATTTCGATGGTGTGAAGGGACTGGAAATTCAGCAGGAAATCGACTGGCCCGTGATAATTTTTAAGACACACTTTCTCCAGGAGTGGCAACTGGAGATTTGACAGTTTTGATGAACCCGCGGAAACAATCCAGAAGCAAATATGGAGGTCAGTCAAAGTTGACTCAAATTTGTTTAAAGCGGAAATTAAACATTGGAAGTCGACTGGAGATTGAAAAACTATCAGGTGGAGGGATTTCAACCTGCTGTTTATCCATCCCTTCTTATCTAGCTCCTCAACAGAGTGCACAATGAGTGAAAGTTTTTCCACCCGAGGAAGATTCCATCTTTCATTGGATTGCGTGTAATTATTGTAAATCCTGACGGTTTTCAGTTGAGATCCGTACCTGTTTAAGATCACTCGGTGATACACTGCCGGAATGTTGTAGAATGTTACCTTTTCTAGGTAGGTCAAATTTGGTAAGGGGTATTCTTCAAAAAATAAATTCATTTGGTCGTAAGCGTCATCAGAATCCAATTCATGCATTTCCATATGGTTCCCAATGATAACGCCATGCCTAGGCTCGATTCCCAATTGTCTCAGATTCACTAGGTGGGTTAGTGCTTCTCTGAGCATTGTCTCGGTTTCGGGGAGTTCCTCCATAATTAGCTCACAACACCTGATAGATTTTCCGAACCTTGACATAAACTCTAATACTTTGGGCCAGTAGTCGTCATCCATGTCGTCATTTCGGAAGCCTACCATTCCCATTAAAAATGAGTCTTCATTAATGGATGAATAGTCGTCAAGCTTCTTTGTGGTGGTGATCCACATTTTGACAAGTCCTTTAATGTGAAATGATGACTGCTCTTCGGAAATATTTTCAATGAAGGTGTTCACCGTTTTCTTCCAACTACGACATACAAAGCGGCATCCATAAAAATCTTCTCTGTCAAAATAAGGTGTGAGATGCTGAAACAACTTTTTACAAAAAATTTGAAAAAGTATTTAATACGCATTTTCTAAAGTCTCATAATATAAGCTCATATTCCAAGTAAATGACGGATGGTATACTTCGTGGAATATCGTTGTCCATTTACTTCTATTTATCAGGATTTCCCACACCTTGGTTGCATGATAGCAATTTAACAAGTCTTTTGAGTCAGATAATTGTTTTAAAACCTCTTCCCAAATCTGACAATTCAAAATATACAAGTAGGTAATGGCCCTATTGTGTAAAGAAAAGTAAGAATTTCAACTTGATCGCATACACGCACCTCCGGTGGAAGTAAGTCGAGAGGAGTGACTCCATCCTTGTTTTGTTCAGATGTATAGGAATATGATAAATTGTCATTGATGTCAATTGGTGCGTGATCCCCTTTGATGGACCCCGATTGACATTTTCGAACACTAACATTTTCTGAAGGAGTGGAAGATTCTGGCTCTGGAATTAAAACTGAGTGTCCGTTACTTCGAAATTTTCGTGCTACGTAATTACGTATTTTACCGACAAATGTACTTAAAACGGATCCCATTTTTGTTTTAGAGTTGAGTTTATTTTACTAAATGTTATAACAGCATTCTTTAGAAACTCATCTCTTCTATAAACCCTTCACATAGTGCATAATGAAAGTCATCATTATAAGATAAAGGAAATTAAAAATTTTGCACATGATTTACAGCAAAATCAATGTACATACATGCCTTTTAGAATTATCGATATGGAAATGTATTGGTTTGGTTTATTGGTATTGGTCAAAATGCATATGAATGAACAGCACACGTCAAGCATGAAGCATCACACTCCCACTCCCATTTAATCGTCTTTAGGCTTACATACGGTAATTTTTTTAGTCGGACGATGCTGGATAAACGTCAACCTTCTCTAAAAGACTTACGGATAAAGAACGCAACCATTTCACCTGTTTAGCTACGTATAAGCAAGGATGGTACATTTATAGACTACCACTTAGATATACAGTAGCTATTAGATATATAGATTCTGTATACACGTTGCGTATAAGTAATTCAACGAGATTATAACTCGAACTTCTTATTTCGTCATTTTCACATCATACTTCGGATTTACAATAAAATTGTATGCTGTCAGGTTCACAATTTAAATAGTGTGTAATCATTCCATAAAGAAAACTTTGTCCTCCGGTACCTCCGTTTGTAATGGTTCCCGAGCTTTTCGCCTGCTTCTTCATAATCATATGGCGTAAACCGACAGGCTTCCTTATAAGGCCACCGCTGTCCGCTAACTTTCCATTTTTATATTGGGGCACTGGCTTACATAAATTCTATTCGTTACAATACTATTTACATCAATTCAATTAAGTCAAATTACTATTGAATGCATATATTTTTCTGGATCGCAGGTGTGTACGTTTCAGAAAGTTGAACGTATAAGCAAAATGGCTCGAATAAATATTTTTTGTACAGCTGCTGCGACTTAACAACAGTCCGTTCTACCCCTCCCACGCATTTAAAAATCATACTATTTGAACATTAACACTATAGGATTCGGGATTAAATATTACGTTTCCTGAGCAAGGACGATACGGGAAGCAAGAAATGTACATACATAAATCCATACACAATTTATGGCATGTTTCGCATGTTTATGACTGGGTTATTTTTAAAACATGTTACTGAGAAAAACGTTATTCGCTTTAACTCGTTCTTATCGAATGAATAAAAATATTTCCAGTTACTTATACATATTATATAAGCTCAGTAAAGTTAAATTTTATTGAATAAAAAATAAATCGTCAGATATAAAGCCTACGATTTACAAGAAAATGAAGTTTTCATTAATATTTTACATTATGCTAATTAATGCATTTAATGTTTACACAATCTCTCCCACCTTCAACAGTGGTACGCTTCAGTTTCTTGGGTACTTTGTCAAAAATCTACTGCCTAACTGTGAGCTAATTATTGCAGATGTCCCACGTTTCCAAAATCTATCTTCATACAAGCATTCTTCAGATTTGATTCATGAAATATCCCCAGCAGTTGGCCAGTCTACAGCCGGATGCCATATTCTCTACAACATCCAACAGAATTTCACAGCGCTTCATCGATTCCGTGATATCCATAGACTGATAGCTAAGACGTGCGTTATTAATGTGATCCTTGTGTCTAAAAACTTTGAGACTGAAGGGGAAGGCAAATTATTCCAAATACTTTCTCCGACATATCTTCCAATCACACGGAAGGACAAGGACTATTTCATTTTTGTTTGCGTCGATAAGGCCAATTTAGAGAATATCCTTATCTCAACTTTTATATGGAGTAAGATAAAATTCAAGTTGGTTATCTTTCCAGATGAATCCCAACTAAAAATGACATTCTTAACAATGGATTTTTCCAACAATTTTTACTATCCGTCTGTGTCTATATTAAAATCAAACCATGTGACAAACTACACGAGTAAATTAACTCACTTCTTCCCCGACTTCGCAACAAATCTTTTGGGGACAGTTGTGAGGATATCGGTAGCTGCAATCCCGTCGGTTTTTGAAATGAAAATTGGACTTGATGGTAATTATCATCCATTCCGGGGAATATACAAGCATTTTTTGGAAGAAGCAATGTTGAAGCACAATTTCACGTATTTCCTGAAACCCTCCTCTTTGGGCGGTGGAACGGGAAAGCAACTTGGAAACGGGACGTGGAGTGGTGCCGTTGGAGATGTTTTATATGGCCTAGCAGATGCATCCTTTCACATTGGGCATATCTACAACCGTCACAAATACGTAGAATGGCCATATCCAGTCAGATACGAAGCTATTGTGTTTTTCTGTCACAGACCGAAACAGTACTTCTCCTCGGCCGCAATAATTTCTCCCTTTACATCTACACTTTGGTTAGCCCTTGCTGCAACTTTTGGAGTTGTCTTTGTGCTATTCGTAGGGCTAACTAATGGAAGCATTTTGAATGGGATAAAGTCGTCGCGGAGGAAGATGAGAATTCTTGAATACATAATTGTTACCTTACTTGAACAAAATCCTCAGCAACCTTATGAATTCAAAGGAACTTCAACCAGGATTTTATGTAGTTTCTGGCTACTCTTCTCACTCGTAGCGGTATCCGTCTACAAGTCAAAGCTGACAGAACTGATGGCTTTCCCAACAAAAGGCTTTGTCCCAGAAACCTTTGAGGAGTTGGTTAGCTCAGCGTATAAAATCGGACTATTTGTTTTAGGAAAGGGTACGTACGTGAAAAGGGTAATTTCGGTATTGTTTATGGGTTTTATAGTTTATATGAATTCATTTAGGTGACGCGGCTTACACAATTTTTTCCACTGGACAAGGCAACGTTTATCAAGCTATTTTCCGAAAGACTGAGATTTTTTCAGATCCCGCTAAATGTATTCTAAATGCCGTCAACGAGGATTTCTGCTGTATAATTTGGGAAAGTGCTGGAGAGTTAATTGCTGCCCAAAATTCGTCGGGACATAGTGTCAATGAAGTGGTTCAGACGTCAAAAAGTACGACTAGCTTTATTGAGGATGGAGTGGTGAGCAAATAAAGCTAAGTATTAAAAAAAACAATATTTTATGCGTGTCGTCAATTGCATTTATGGTATTTACTACAGATTCTTGAAAGGCAATCAGTGTTTCTACATATTTTCGACTTTATCGGAAGTAATTTTGTGAGCATGGGTCTCATTGATAAGTGGAGCACAGAGCATTTGTTCGAAATACGATTGGAGGGGAAAATTTGGCAACGGGACAATTCACAGGCACAAAAGTCCTCAAAGGGTATGGACATTGGCGATGATGAGGCAAATGCTAAGCGCAATTTACGGTATTTTGCAGGACTGTTTTTAATTTGGATACTTGGAAATTCGTGTGCCGGTGGCATTTTCATTTGTGAAACTGTCAAAGCGCTTGTTGACAGTGGGATCACTTCAATTAGGCATACTTTGTACAATTTTCAACACAATAAGATTGTTATTTTTTAACGCAAGGCTAGTACGATAAATATATTTGCATACACACGTTTTAGTTTAATGTGTCACTTGATACTTGATGTCTACTTTTTTTGTCATGTTTTGCGTTTAGGGTAACAAAGGCATGGCATGACTAATTTTTGTCGTGAATATTTGAAAAGGGATTATGCCGATAGCCAATGTTCATCCTCTCGTGCTCACCTATGGTGTCGAGAAATGGCGAATAATAACACAAAACTAAATGTAGGGGTGGAAAATGAGTTGTAATAACAAATTCGCAGACCTCAAGCGATGTACTAAGTTAATTTGGTTTACAATATGCTGCGAGTGGCATATACCTTGACCTTGTGTGGTTATAGCAGAAGAGTACAACCGAAACATGAACTTTTTAAAGTTCCTCCGACTTTTTCCTATTTTACAAACATTTTACGCTTCCACAATTCTATCGAATAGTTTTCACAGAAGTGTTTCTCAGTTCTTGAAGTTTGTCGTTGAAGATGCAGTGCCAAACTGTGAGGTTATTATTGCAGTCGCACCCAATTTCTCGAATTTTTCTGTACCGCCTCAAGATTCAGAAGTGGTTAATGGAATATCAACGACGATTGGCGAGTCCGCATTACATTTGGGACAGCATTTGCTCCAAAACGTTCACCGGGATTTCAAAGCACGCCACAGATTCCGTGATGTCCATCGAATGATATTAAATGAATTGTGCGTCGTTAATGTGATAGTAGCTTTCCACGATAGTAGCATGGCAAATGAGGAGGAAACCAAACTATTCCAAGTGCTATCGCCAAAATATCTTCCAATTACAAGGAAAGACCAAGACTATTTTTTATTTGTTTGTAAGACTAGCATCTGCACAGAGACAATACTGACCTCAAAATTTATCAGGGAGAATATAAAATTTAAGTTGGTCATCTCACCTGACGAATCACTTAAAATCGCACTCTCAACTGTAGATTTTGCAAATAATTTTTATTACCCCTCTCTGTCTAAGTCGGGTGATGCAACTAAACTAACTCTGCTTGCCCACTACTTTCCTGATTTCACAGAAAATCTTCAAGGGAAATGTGTGCGAATATCTGTGCCTAAAATTAAATCAGTTTTTGAAATGAAGGTGGGACGAGACGGTCTTTTTTATCCATTTCGAGGGTTTCCCAAGCACGTGATCGACGAGTCGATAAAAAAACATAACTTCACAATCTATCTTTTCATCTCCTCCCTCGACGGTGGAACTGGGAAATTGTTCGAAAATGGAACGTGGGGTGGTTCTGTGGGAGACGTTGTAAATGGTCATGCAGAAATAGGTCTTCATATTGCTAGAATCTATAATCGACACAGGATTGGGGAATGGATTTATCCGGTCCGATATGCATCTCTTGAATTTATATGTCGCAAGCCGACATTGTACTTTTCTCCAGCAGCAATCATTTATCCATTTACGCTTACAGTTTGGCTGGCTCTCTCAGTAACTTGTGTGGCTGTCTTTGTGGTCTTTATAACATTATCGAAAGGGAGCACATTTAGAAGGGGGATGTTGTGGACAAACGACAGGATTCTGGGGTACATTGTTGCAACATTGTTAGAGCAAGGTCCACAGGAACTGGAACCGGGATCTAATAATTATATTACTACCCGATTTTTTTGTGGGCTGTGGCTTGTTTTCTCACTCGTTACAGTTGCAGCCTACAAGTCGAAACTAACGGTGCTGATGGCATTTCCAACGAAAAACCATGTCCCAGAAACTTTTGAGGAGTTGGCTGAAACGTCATTTGAAATAGGATTGTTTGTAATGGGAAAAGGTAAAATTACCTTTAATTATTCATTCCTCCAACCGAACTACTGATTGTTAAAGAGTATCTTTGTGAAATGGGTTACAGGTGACGCTGCTTTTACAATCTTTTCGACTAGCAAAGGAAATGTGTATGAAGCAATATTCAAAAAGGCCGAAATGTATTATGTAAATGCTGAGGCTTGTGTTTTGAAGGCCATCACAGAAAACTTTTGTTGCATCATTTGGGCCGGCACTGCGAGCTTCGTAATAGCCAGAAATACGTCAGCGCAAACTAAAGACAAGCTATTTAAAACATCTACAAGTAAAACGAGTTTTATCGAAACTGGAATGGTAAGTAACATCGTTACGTTCTGTCTTGTTAACTTTGTGTGATATACAAATTACTTGAGTGAAAATTTATTTATGTGTATATAGATGTTTGAGAGGCAATCAATTCTTCTCAAAATGTTTGACATTATGATAAGGCAGTTGGCGGACATGGGGATCATTGACAAGTGGAGCAACGAGCACTGGTTGCAACAGAGAGCAGAGGGACAACGGTGGCATGTGGAAAAACATAGGGAAGAAAAGACGAGTCATAATATTGATGAAGACGACCGAGAAATTGGCCTGCTCACTAAGCGTGATTTGTATCATTTTGTTGGACCATTTTTAGTTTGGATTTCCGGAATAGTAGGCGCTGGAGTGATATATGTTTGTGAAGTTGCAAAACCATTTGCTTCTTATTGGATTATTGTTGCACGATACCGCTTGTTTAATAAGGTCAGATTCGTGCGCTAACAGTGAGTGTCAACATTGAATTTTAATTATTTCTTCTTAAATGTACAAAAGGTATGTACTTTATTTGAGTATTAATCCATTATTAATTCGTATTAGTGGTATTAGTTATTAGTCCATTATCAATTATTATCAAATCCCCGATCTTTCGTTGGGCAGAGCGAAGTATCATCCATCCTACTTTACCTCGGGGGAAAATTACTACAGACTTAAGAGGATGGGACTAGGACCGTATCTTGTCCAAGCCCTACTCTGGTCTGGTGGGCTGGCCAAGATTTACAGTACCAGACTATTCATGAATTGAAACTGGAATCTTAAATTTCTCCCCGCTATATTTGTGGCGATTTGCGTTGTATAATATAAACGTATTAGCTCGGTAGTGCATAATGAACCGCAAATATTATATCAAGTTAGTGGTTTTGCTACAAATTGGTTACCAAATACTAGAGTTAAGCTTTGTAATTTGAAGTGGATAAGCGAGACGTAAGCACACTGAAGCATACT
>JAANSN010000821.1:0-44990 GCA_036850665.1 Dicranocentrus wangi
ACACTGCATCACTAGTATTTAAAAATGTCACATTAATTTTTCCTAGCTGTCGCTTTCTCTTTGGCGGAGACCAAGGTCGGCTCAGATATCCTCCACCTGAACTTCACTCACCGCTCATAGAATGCCTCCAACCAAACCAGATTTTCCAAATAGATCCGTGCTTCTACTTCGGCGACTTGATAAAGACTACTCTTGCCGGTCCATTGAAAATTGAGGATGACACTGCATTTGTGCCAAAACCTGTGGATACCGAGGCTGTAAGTTTGTGTTGCTAAAAGTTACACATTATTGTCGTGCATGAACAACGACTACTTTTCCCATTTCCGCTAGCAATTTTTTAGCCGTCACAGTTTCCGTATCACAGCCGAATTCCGGTAACGGTAGTCATACACATGCATTTCGCTTGATACTTTCGCAAACTTATTTATGAATACCGTTCCGGTAGTGAAAACATACAGCGTATATGTTGCATAGTCGATTATATTTCTTCCATAAACTCCACAATAGTTCATGGTAGAAAGAACAACAATATGTGCGAAACAAAAACACATCTGCACACTTCCAAGCTAAATAGCATGTAGAACACAGAATGAATAGTAACGGCTACACAAGGCAATGACATAAAGTGACGTGAAATAACTAGTGCATGGAAAAGTTTTTTTTAAAACACATCTGCACACTTCCAAGCTAAATAGCATGTAGAACACAGAATGAATAGTAACGGCTACACAAGGCAATGACATAAAGTGACGTGAAATAACTTGTGCATGGAAAAGTTTTTTTGTTCTCTTGTTCACTCTCCCATTTACGCCCAGTGATACACTTGCAATGCATAACAATATTTTTTCTCTTTTTTACGTTATGTATTACTCCACTGCCACTCCACGGGGAAAAGGTAATTTTGCCGGCTTACGTTGAGCAAGTAAGGGACAAGCTTGCAGAAAATATTCATGAGATGTGGGCCATGAATAAAATTGAAGCTGGATGGATGTACGGAGACTACCGCGATGATTACGAAAAGTATCATCCTTGCCTTGTCCCATTTGACCGTCTTCCAGGAGCGGAGCGCAGATATGATATTCAACTGGCCGAGAACACCCTCAAGTAAGCGGTGAACGTGTTTTTAAACCCGGTTTTTATCGATATTAACCAATTTGAAAAGTACTCTAAGCCACACACTGCATCAGTGTGAGTTTTAGTGTGCGGTGACACGTTTCGAGTCAATAGAAATTCCGAAAACGGCACAAGCTTAACTTTTACTTGATGATAGCTATTCTAATAATTGCATCCTTCTTGAGAAAATGATACGATGGGAGGATGGTGCTTTTGTAAAACTCGTATAAAACAGAGCGTACAAGAGAGTAATATTGTTTAACAATCTCCCACCACCACCACGGAATTTCCATTCAATGAATGAACATCTGGTTGTGATAGGACAATTATGGCTTTGGGCAATCACATCTCGTTGGACAAGCCTCCATCACGTATCCGAAGCATTCGTCTCCCAAATGATCCATTTCTCCAGCCAAATGGGTATAAGCCAGCACCACTCGATTTGAGCGCAATCACACTCACGCCCAAACTTGAAGAGCTTATTGATCAACTGGCTGAGAATACGCATAATATCTGGAGCAAGGAAAGGATCATGGAGGGATGGACATATGGTCTGAATGAGGTACACACCCAGGCTAAGTCTAACTTCTTAATATCCAGTAACATGCAATTTTATGTTTCCGCTTTCACCATATATACCGCACATTTCTTGAAACATAAGATTTGTGCATTGTCTGTGCAAGACACTATTTGTCTTATATTTTATCCTAAAGTGAATGTTGAAGACTGCTGTGTGGAAAAAACCCCAGTTATATTTTGCAATTTTTCCATTTGTGGGAAACACCCGAGAGGTTCATTTATTCTCATTAATGGTTGCATTGCAGGCAGCATTCACTTTAGGAGGATGAGAAGAGGTAATATTTTGCCATGTGGAAGTAGATAGTACTACAAAGTTTTTCTTTTCTGGTTAAACTCTGAATACTGGAGCTAGTTTTTAGAACTTTTTTTCTCGCGAAACATTTGTTTTATATACATAATGACCGTTTTTTTGTATGACTAAACTTTATAGGACCCTGATATAAGAAGGAGTCCCCATTTGGTGCCGTATAGCAAAGTGGATGAGGCCATTAAGGTGGCGAACTGGTACGCATTATGTATTTGTGTAACGTGCAAAGCATATCCAACAAATTGAAAATACTTTTATGCAGCCAAATCCGTTTTTGTATATTCTTCCAGGGATACAGCTAGTGAAACTGTAAGAACTCTGTTGGTGTACGGTTATGTTCTTGAGCCGCCAACTGGCGAAGCCCAAGAAGGTGAGTTTTTAGCAGCACTTTCTTTGTCCTCACTCCATTTCCTTTTCGTAGGCTTAAAACAAAAGGTGGGAGGTGGAGGTGTAATGAATTAAAATCTGGAACATATTCCCATGTCCACACGCCCAAATATTTCATTTTGGAAATGAAATGCAGAAAATCTATATGGAAGAGATGGAAATCTGTTAATCGTTTTTGCATGCATATGCATACCCAGTCATGTGTGAACTCATTGACTGCACCATTTCTTTCCGCTTTTATTAATGTTTTTTGTTCTTATTTCTATTACTCTTGGGTTACAGTTCAAACGGGAGAAGTGGAGGAGAAACGGTACGCTGACTTCAGAACATATCGTGCCGAAAAGACTTACGCCGTGAATAATGGGAAATGGTATGTTAGCCGAATTCTTAATTTGGTAGAGTAGAGCTACATATATATGCCACATCTGATACGGAATATATAGTCAACTTATAAAATTTCCTTTTTCTCCAAAGTAAATGTCCATGAATGAACATATATTTGAACTGTGGTGTTTGTATGCCTGGCTGGGCAAAGAAACAGAAACGGGAATCAAAGCGGCATAAAGCATTCGCCAAGTGATCTCTCAATAACCTCGTGCTTTCTCTTTCCATGTACTCCTTGTCATTTAGGTACTACGAGTTTGAAGTTCTAACAGCCGGTCCCATGCGAGTTGGCTGGGCAAGGGTTGACTGCAAACCGGGAAGCCAGATTGGTAGCGATGAGTACTCTTGGGCTTTTGATGGATATAATGTAAGGCAGTATATATTTATTTTATAATAGATGAACTCCGTCACTGAAGTGTACAAAGTAAACCCATTCACCGTACCCAAATTCCCACACCCGGCCCTACAAAAGTCGATTGGATACTATGTAAAGTATCGCAGAGAGAAAAAAGTAGAAACCTTAACCCACATCAACCAGGAAAAGTGAATCTTTTCATGGATTTTTTTGACAAGAATTTATTGAAATTCTGAGATAGAGTGTAGTTTATCCCTGGTTAACAACTCATCTGTTGAATCTCTTATAAATCACGGGAGAAACCCCCAATTTAACCACATTTGACTGATTTCCTTTCTCACAAAACCCCACAGTTGATTAATATGGATGAGTTGTAGATTTTTATGTAAAAGTTCACTCCAACTTCTACTTCTAATTTGACAGAGCGAGAGGATCCATCAGAATAGTAGTGAGTCGTATGGAAGGGTCCCCCAAGTTGGGGATACCATTGGTTGCATGATTGATGTGGAGAACAAGACGATGAGTGAGTTCTCTTAAATACTGTAGACTTTCTCTTTTTTCAAAATTTTATATTCAGTTTTACGTGAATTATACATGCTTGCATCCAAAATATTACAAAACAAAAGTCGAGTCACATCCACAAGAGAAACGACTTTCATATTTGACTCTGAAAATAACTAGATTTACATATTAAGGCTTACAAACTGTGTTTTCCCAGCTGCACACCAAACTTTTAAAAAGTTTCACTTTGTTGGAAGTGTAGTGTATATTTCCCCTTAAATTTCAATTTCAATGCATACGATTTTATCCGTTGTGAGCTTGTGTTTTCTATAAGGAAAGTGTTTATCTATGTGCTGATTGCCAGCTGCGCTGCGGTGCTAAAAGCTCATATACAAAAAGTTTTTTGACAGTTTTGCATTGCTAATATTCATGTTGCTGTCGTTAAAGAATTCGCTAATGGTGGCACTTTGAGTATAAAAATATTTATATAATCTGCATTTTGATACACTCACTTTATTCCCATTTCAGATGAAATAATAATATCTTACTCTTATTTAAGCTCTCAGTCTTAATATCTCTGTAATTTGTACAATTTTCAACTCTTTATTTTTCAACTTCAAGGAATGCAGTACAAAACAATACGTATTATAAATGTGCACCCTTTCCTGTACATTGCAAGTATCTTGTCATTGTATGCGTATGGTATTGTACCTCCGTGTCATATTATTGCACTTTCGAGAAAGTACATCCAAATCAAGCAAGCAACCAATTCCAATATTAGCTCCCTGTCCTCGCATCAGTTTTTAACAATACAATCCAATATCTATCGTGACAGGTATTGCAAAACTTACTAAACCTATGAAAATGTACGTAATACCCAATCTACTACTTTTTGTTCGCGGAACGGAAGCATGTTTCTGACTGAGACAGTTCCTTTAAAAGGAAAGATGAAAGAGTAACTGCTATGATATAATGTACACCTGGCACCAACAAAACTGGCTCCTTTCCTCGATACCCATTAATACAGTTAACCTACTTTCTTACATCCCCTTTTCTCGCTAGAAACAGACTATATATTTTGCCTTGAAAAAATAATAGACATTTTTATACGTATGTATATAATAAGTAATGTATTTTCAGTATTATTAAATGGGAACTTTTCTTTTTTCCATTTCTGATTTTTACATGTGTAAATGTACGCTCGTTCTACACCCGCTGCTCTATCTTCTGCCCCTTTCTGCTTCATCATCACAAAATCAACACAACCCGTGTATTGACCGTGTCACATCCCTTGTATAATGTATATGTAATCAATACTCCTTCTTGCATTCTCGTCTGAACGATTTTTTTTTCAAACGACCTGCTAAACCAATCTGTAACCTAATCCATTTTATCTCGGTTGGGAAAACTTTCAATAAATGACACTGGTAAACTCTGTCTCCTTCCCTCTGGTGTACACGTTTTGAATGTGTACGCAAACGGGGAATTTACATATGTACCATGTCGATTAATATGAATGGCTAAACAAAAGGAAGAAAAAATGTTCACCGGTGCGGGTGAAACGTATGGGAAACAGTGGAAAGAAGGAGATGTGGTCGGCGTGCTGCTTGATTTGATTGACAAGACGATCAGTAAGTGCCCACTTTCCACACACGCAGGCTATCTAGACTTTTCTAGTTATATCACAAGCCAAACTATGATGATGTAGATATAGACAGTGTAGTTCGTAGAATGTGGCAAGTAGAATAGCTGTGTTATATTTGTTTTGTGTCGCGCTTTTTTCATTATTATAGCGTACCGAGTTTTATAGCTAGGACACAAAAGTCGCAAAAGTGCTTATAAAATCAGATCCATGAAATGTACCCTGTCCCACATTTCGCTAAACAGTTCGCTAGCCAGGATACAAATAGGGTTTTCAAGACAATGATAAATGCATAATTGTGTGATTCGTTGACAAAAAGTTCATCAGCTCATGTATCAATTCGAGATTCGGTCGAGATTAGATTTATATCAAATTAATCCGTAATTAATTGCGTATGCTGCTCTCACTCAAATTATAACATAACAGGGTTCAAAGGGCTCTCATTAATGCCAGACGCGAAGCTGAGGCGATATTCATTAAATTTTCCTAGTGAAAATAGAAAAAAATGCTAGTCGGCAGAATCTCGTTTTTTTGCAGCATACCTATTCTGCTACATAGTTGGTAGTGAGCCAAAAGAATTACCAGTTTACGTTGTTGTTATTTTGGTCGATCAAATAACTTGTATTACACCACACCACACCCACTTGGCCAGGGTAATCTTTCCAAGCCAAGCCTACCATTTATTTATCCGACAAATAGCTCAAAAAATTTAAGAAAAGATGATGATACCGTGTTCTAGAAAAATACTTATTTTAAAGCTAAATATCTGCACAGAAGAGTTTAAGAAACGTTTCTCGTTTCTGCATTTGTAAACACATGTACGTATTTACCTACTAGCATCCCAACGCTCAGATTTACCGATGAATTTCATTGTGAAGATCATATAATATTGTAGTGTCATACTTTGTGTATTTTCCGCTTAATTGATACTTATGTGTTTGCAAGTTTGCACCATTTTACATACATGCGTCCAACTTACCAGCTAGCTACTCGTTGGCATAAATCCTGTTTTGCTTCTTGAAATCCACTAATGCAAATAAATTGGATATCTTTTCCACGCTTGAGCTCTCAAACAAGCATTCTTTCTACACAACTACTAGCATCCCAACGCTCAGATTTACCGATGAATTTCATTGTGAAGATCATATAATATTGTAGTGTCATACTTTGTGTATTTTCCGCTTAATTGATACTTACGTGTTTGCAAGTTTGCACCATTTTACATACATGCGTCCAACTTACCAGCTAGCTACTCGTTGGCATAAATCCTGTTTTGCTTCTTGAAATCCACAAATAAATTGGATATCTTTTCCACGCTTGAGCTCTCAAACAAGCATTCTTTCTACACACACAAGCATGATATATATACACAAAAAATAAAACAATCACAATAACATATCTTGGGACATAAACATATATGCTAACATGATAATTTGGTTTTTTCAACAAAATACAAATGCTGCGCTTTCGTGAGTGGCAAAAATAATCTTGGGTGGAGTGAAAAGAGCAGAGGAAACGTTGTATTTACAACTCCGTAACTTTATTTTCTGGCCTTTTCCCAACAACTCCCAACAGGTTTCTCATTGAATGGGGAGCTCTTAATGGACTCATTGGGAGGTGAGACTGCATTCACAGACGTCCAAGGCGAAGGCTTTGTTCCTGCTTGTACTTTGGGAATTGGGCAACGATCCAAATTTTGTTTTGGTCATGATGTCAATGCTTTGAAATTCTTCACTACCTGTGGTCTCCAAGAGGGCTACGAGCCATTCTGTGTGTAAGTATGCTACGTAATACTAAATGTGAAAACGAAACCGGTGTAGCTACCATATCGACTCGCGCAAGACATCTTGCGGTATATCTAATAGTGTACTGCTGTTTGTGGAACAAGAGACTCAAGTCTGAGACTCGTTCCTAAACCACATTCACCATTAATTACACACAAGATGCCCTGCAATTTGCGAAGCCGCAAACTGCCAATAAGCTTCAATTGATGTATTTATACAGAAAGGAGGATATTAATTATTTGCACTGTCGTTCTACATCTATAGGAATATGAATCGTCCGATGACATTCTGGTACACTAAGGATCAACCCATTTTTGAAAATATTGATGACGGAGAAGACTCAAGTATCGATGTGACCAGAATTCCTGCTGGTTCTGATACCCCACCCAGTCTTCGACTCAGTCACAAGACGTTTGAGACGATGGAGAAAGCAAACTGGGAATTTCTCCGACTTTCACTTCCTGTCATCTGTCTAGATGAATTTGTCGAGTAAGAAGTTTTAAGGCCTTTCGTGCACATTCCAGCATGCCACAGCATATATACAGTACTACTTTCACCCATAGTTTCTTAAACTGAACTTTTTTTCACTTTGGGAGTATGAATACTCTCTAGAGTATTTTTCCAGAGTTAAAAATTTGTCATGGGCTTTGCAATTGCCATGATGGTTTGAGCTTTATTCATCCCTGCTTGATGGTTATTTAAGCTTGACACTGAGATATGGTGACTTAAGAACCTTTTTCCCAAGTCATAAATTCATGTGCATTGCTTGTGTTTACATGATGACAAGCAGAATCGTCTAAAATGGTTCTGTATATTCCCATGAAAAATTGTACTGAGCTAATGTTATTTCTTCCTGCACGAGTACATACAAGCGTTATATTCGCAACTTTTACGACTAACGTAATGCATATATATGTAGCGAGGATGAAAAGAACCGACGATGGCAAGAGATTAGGGTACGTCAACATCGACTTCGCCAAACTGGTCAGTACATCCGAACCAATAATTTGGAACAGACGATTCAGAAAGCAGGATTTACTATGAGTGATATTAAAGGTGAGTAGGGATGTATGTTACTTACGCCATTCGAAATGCACCCGGATGACTTTACTGGAAGTTGTTCTGGATTTTAAAACTCTATGGATTTATTTATTTTTTTATGCCAACACATAAAAACACAAAAAACTAATTAACCGGATAAATTGGCTATTCCGGCATGATAGACCTCCAACGGGGTTATTCGGAGGATGCCGCTGAAGTTGAAGCTGAAACGGGACTTAAGGGTACACATTTTGGAATTGCGATGCATGCATTTTATTACACTAAAATTCCCACTTTTTAATATTGACTTTTTACCACACACGTACCAGAAAAAAAAATCTTTAAGGACACTAAACTTTCCTTGTATTATCACCACTGTACACTTTTATACCGTTTTCCAATTACCTATATCCATCCATAAACAAGTGCATCGAGACCACAGACTTTTTTTGTTTTTGTATTGATTTTGATTGGAAAATTACCCTTTTCTATGCCTATATGCACCCATATAGATTCCGACTATGGTCGTGGTGAATTATCCCGTGGAGATTTGCTTACTCCGGGAGATGAGAACGGGAAAAAGAAGGAACGTGGGAAGTCACCTTTCAGGTACGGGATTGAAAATCTCTAATCTCGTTTACTTTCGTTTTGTTATCACGTAATTCGGATTTTGATGCTTTTACTCAATACTTGCATCATATCATATTTTGGATTGTGAATAATCTTACAGAATTTAAATCCCTCCTGTTTTCTTCCTTGATTCATATTTTTATACTAATAATCAGCAAGACATATTAGTTTTGTAAAGGAGACAGTTAACTCACGGTTGCGATCTTTTGTGGTTCCCTTCTCTTTTCTATGTATCAATATAGAAAACCTACCATTCAGTATGGAAAACCTATGATTAACACATTGAAAAGGTGAACATTCCTTACTATTTGTGCACACTTAACAAATTAAAACAAATCTATTCGCTTTTTTTTACAAATATTTCATACTTAGCGTCATTCAGTATGAAGTTTCACAACCTAAAAAGTTTCCTTGCTTTTTCGGACCGAAGGAAATTCATAAATATATGTCAACAAAGACAGTTTTTTGTGTAAATACAAAATTGTCTACGTAGTATCTTCACGTATGTTTTTGTCTCTGTATCTCTTTAACGCATTCTAACTTGACTACATGCAAAATCTCAAAAATACCAATACACCGCTGCTCCACCCCTAAATCCACAACCTTGTGCCTGCCTCCGCCTCCGCCTGTTCTGCTGTTTAGTATGTATTCACTTGAGGAAATTACCGAAGTTGGGAAGGAATACGCTAATCGGTAAGATTTTAATCTGCAGGATAGTTAGTTACTTATAACTTAACATAACGTTTTGTTTAACATTCCCTCTCTAATAAGAAGTTAATATTTAAGTTGGTTTACCAAGTATATAAAGTAAGTATATCGCAGGTATAAGTATCAAAGATTCTTTCCCGCAAAGTTCGTAAATAAAACGAAGTATCCATACAGTTGATATCACGTTTGCGCAAGCATTTTGTAAATAAGGAATCAATTAGAGATATTACCGCTTTCATGTAGATATTCGTGGGATTTGCATTTTTAGAAGAACCATATATTATTCCAATGCTTCGATACCAGGTAGAGATAGATGGTAGATTCCTCAACTGCAAGTTGCAAGCCTATTAGTAAAATTAGCCGTGTAGAAAAATGTAGTGTAAAATCCTGGTCCTCCAGTCCTCCTAACGTACATAATGCAATGCCTTCAGCTCGCTTAACGATACCATTAACTTCCCTTTTTACAATAGAGAGAATTGTCCAGCCCATGCAACGTCAACACATTGCCCACGGCATAAAACATTGTGGAAAAGTTGATGTTATGTCTACTTTAACTCATTCTTGTAGTGTGAGCATTTTTCCCGTCCCATTCATGCGCGACTACTATTGAGTGCAAAAACAGAATGAAAAATTTAGTAGACCCAATGAGCTTCCAAGTTATTTACTAACTTGTAGAACTAAACAGAAACTTTTTGTGTGATTGTACCCAACCTACTGGAACATCTTTACTTATTGATAAACATCTCGGTTGTCATTTTTATGCCTTAAAGTTGTCCGTCTGGTTGTCGGTGTAGAAAACCTCTAAAATTGTCATCGCATATATTATAACTTTTACTTTCATGTAGTTTTCTCTTACATATGCATAAATACAACGAATATCTATTTCTCTAAAAATTGGAACTACAGCTTGGATGAACATTTTATTCGCAATTAAATTCTGAAAAGCCGCAGTTTATTTTCGCTCCTTTCTCACAAGAGTTTTTATAAAACTAAAATATTAGTGTCATGTGCGTGCGTGATTGCGTGTGCTTTTTCTCCCTTTAGCAGTTGAGTGCTAAGCCTGAAATAGCAGCATCATTCATTATGCATATGTCCCTTTTCCCTCATTTCCCTTTGTGCAAAACTAATATTTCCACAGTGTAATGCGGTGGTAGAGAATGTAGCACCTTTAGCAGTTGAGTGCAAAGCCTGAAATAGCAGCATCATTCATTATGCATATGTCCCTTTTCCCTCATTTCCCTTTGTGCAAAACTAATATTTCCACAGTGTAATGCGGTGGTAGAGAATGTAGCTATGACTGACGATGAGTGAGTGAGTAAACTGTCCTGCTATTACAATCGTCTGTTTATGGATGGGAACCCAGGACTGGGCTAAAATACTCATAAAATATTCAAATTAGAACGAGATGAATCGACGATAAGAAACCATTTAGAGAATTATTGGTGCGGGCGGCGGGTTGACAAAAGATGTTCCGCACCTGTATCTTATGATTTAACGACCTAAATATTATATGCCTGCCTATTTATTCTCAGATGGAATGGACAAGTATACGTGCTGCATATAGATGATTGATAGCAATGAAGCGAAGTTCGTTCGTAGAATCGTAGATGATTGTATACATACATTTTAAGTGCGCAATGTATACAACTGTAGCTAGTTGGTCTTTTATCGCTTACATAATGAAAGCATCTAAGGGGAAGTCAAATAATATATAGAACACCCTTGCAATAATGATTTTTTCAGCCACTTGTCTCCTCGCTCGTGTAAAGTATGATTAATGATAACACTGTATAGAATAGACCACGCAGTCTGGCTCGTTAATGGTTCAACAACCGGCTTTTCTTGTAAGAAATGAACCTATGATATAATCTTGACATCACTCCGAAACGAAATGGTAAACGGCAAGTGATACAGTATGTAACCATAAAAAGCAATATGTTTGTGTGTGCATGCACGTGAATATGCCCGGTCTCACAGTGGTTTTCTGGTAACGATAAAATCACTCTTGTGTGTGCTACTATACTGTTGTGAGCACCTATGTATTTTAGTGCTCACTTGCACAACCACAAAACCACACGAAGGGCGTTTGGAATGCATGCAGTTCCCCTCTGCTCATTAGACTGTCGAAATAAACTAGAGAAATCCCTTATTCTCTAGGAGAGAAAATTAGAAAGTTTACCATTTTTCACGTGTAAATTCCCGTAAGAATACTTACCCACCTGCTACATGATGCCTTTCTGTGATAATGAAAGTAAAATCGCATGAGAGCAAGCAGCAAAAAACTCATAGTGTGCAATGCATATCGTAACATGTAAACCCCTGGAATGGCATTCCCCTCAATCTACCAACTTATATGATTTTCGCAGTTTGAAATGGGATTTGTTTTTTGTGTGATAAATTAATTACGATATAAATAATAAAAATAATCGTACCGTATGCAAATGTATAAAACACTCTCTCGAGTAATAATACTCTAAGAAGAATTTA
The DNA here is from genome assembly GCA_036850665.1 of Dicranocentrus wangi. NCBI lineage: Eukaryota > Metazoa > Arthropoda > Collembola > Entomobryomorpha > Entomobryidae > Dicranocentrus > Dicranocentrus wangi. Next base: position 11,919 of record JAANSN010000821.1, read on the forward strand.
ATGCTAATGCCATTTTCCAAGTCCAACTTGGCTTCGTGACTTGATTCAACTGATATTTTTTCATGAAAGGTTTTTCTCGAGAAAGAAAGACGGGAAAACGCCGGAGCCAGAGGATAAAGCTGGAACACGCGGAACTAATGTGAGACTTACTGAGGTATCCCCTTCCCTCCGTGACCACTTTTTTCCTATAGTGTAATAAAAGGCTGTGACCCTGCCTCTTACCGTTTATGCTCCTGACTTGGTTTACGATATTACTTCAGCTCTTTTTAATCTGGGTACACAGGGAAGTATGAAGATCCAACCCCCTGCGGTTCCAGAACGAGCCCGGAAAACGGGTGCCTCTGGAGAAGCCGCTGCTGCGAGGGAGGAACCGCCAGAGGGGGATATTTTTGATGCAGAGTGCCTTAATTTAATCAACGAGTACTTTTTTGGAGTTCGCATTTTCCCCGGCCAGGACCCATGTCACGTTTATGTTGGCTGGGTCACTTGCCAGTACCATTTTCACAGCCATGCTTTCACCAACGAGAAAGTTCGCCATTGCACGATTGCTGGAATAGACGAGTACGACTCGGAAGTAGAAAAGTAAGTACAGTGGGACCGTCGATGGCGTGATATATGAAAAGGGCAGTGGGGAAATTAAGACATACCTATCCTTTTACTACAGTTATGGATGACTCTTTACGACTTTCGGATAGTTATAACGGTGCAAATTTGACTTGACGGGCAAACTCTAGCGCTGACATTTGCATAAAAGGTTATCATACACTAATGAATCTATGAAGGGTGACAAATCTATATAAGCATTGGGAAATCGGAGGTCGGCCGGTGCGGTGGTGGTGAGATAGGTTTATCCGAAAAAAAAGTTTTGCGTTTGTTGGATTCCCTGACCACAAAGCAATAAAAACAGATGGGGTTCCACCACTTCCACAGCTATCCGACCACTAACCGAACTATTTATTGCCCAAAAGTTCCCCGTGTTATTCACACGGTTGCACTTCCTTCCGGGAGCATTAGATGTTGTGCGTAAAAATATGGCATTTCCCCCATGTGCCCTTTCATATTACGGATTACGATCCTCATGATAATATCACGTTGTTGCGTCGTGTGTGGTGGTTCTTCGGTCCTGAAATGCTTTTGTTTTCGGAAATCATGTGCAACTTTGTGGTACTTGTTGCAGTGTGGAACGAAGCTCATGTTACATGGTACGAGCAGATGAGCTATTTAACCAGGTGTCACAAGACTCGGGTGGCAAGGGTGCATCCCAAGGAATGTTCATTGGGTGCACGGTGGACACCGCCACGGGCTATATCAACTTTTACTGTGAGGGGAAACCCACCCGCTATATTTATAAGGTTAGTGTGTGAGAAGTTTTGCTTTACCATGTTTGATTTATTGAGATGACAAGATTATGATGACCGCCGTTACTAGTCACAGCAGCAGTTACTCTAATATTAATGGAGTCATGAACTTTTTTGTTGTGGATTAATATCAGATGGAGCCTGGCACGAAACTCTTCCCAGCTGTTTTCATTGAAGCCACGAGTAAAGAAATGCTCCAGTTTGAGCTCGGAAGAACTTCCACAACTCTGCCACTTTCGTCAGCTGTATTACTCAACTCTGGTAAACATTTGCAGCCACAGGTATGTCCATATTTTTTACTTTTAAGAATGTCTTCTCTTCTGAGATCAAATTTTATCCAGATTGTAATAATATCGTTTTCTGAAGAGCTAAAAAAATCTGTATTCTAACATTCATTACAGTTTCCACCCAGGCTGAAGGTGCAGTATCTGAAACCTCATCAATGGGCTCGAGTGCCGAATATAAATTTGAAAGTTTCTGCATTGAAACTGTCTGACCTGCGAGGTTGGAGTACTCTGTGTGAGGACTCGGTCTCCATGTTGGCTCTCCATATTCCAGAAGAAGATCGATGCATTGATATTCTGGAGCTTATTGAAATGGATAAACTTCTCAGGTACATTTACATATATTTTCAGTTCGCAGTTTTTGCAAAAATACACATGGCATTATGAGAATTATAGATTGATAAAGGTGTTATTGGTTTTGTCATTTGCAGTTTCCACTATCATACTTTGACTCTGTATGCTGCGTTATGTTATCAATCAAATTTCCGAGCAGCTCATAGTTTGTGCTCGTACGTTGATCAGAAGCAGTTGTTGTATGCCATCCAAGCAGAGTACCTCTCTGGACCTCTGCGAAGAGGATTTTATGATCTTCTGATTGCTCTACACATGGAATCCTTTGCTACTACAATGTACTTTTTTGAGTTTCACATTCAATTTACCATTAATGTTTTGAGAGAGAAATGGCTGACTAATTAAATTTCATCCGTATGTCTTTAGGGAAGTGTGCAAGAATGAATATATTATTCCAGTTATCCCAGAGCTCAAAGAACTCTATGAAGACGACGCAATGCGACACAGTTTACGTTCCGTAACTACCATTTCTATTCGACCTGAAATGACCATGACGGATATTGAGTAAGTATTTGACAGTATTGTGTATATTATAGATAGTGTCATATATAGAATCGTAGGTATGTCGTGTGCCCTATCCTATAATAAATTATAATAATTTCTTTTCTCGAAAAGGGTGGTTGTCGAAGACATCAAAGATTTAAGCAGCCCCTACTTCCCGTTGGAGAATGTTCGAGATTTTGCAATGACTTCGGTTGGAGATGCGGTTAGATTGAACCAGGTTCATAACAGAGACCCAATTGGGGGAAGCAACGAAAATCTATTCGTGTATGCCAATCCATTTCTCACACATTTTAATTCTACACCCATAGCTCGAAACTCACCGCAAACGCCTTAAACAGTCAGCTATCGTTCTTATTGTGGAATTAAAATTTGTTGTAAATTTGTAGACCCATACTGAAGTTGATTGACAAATTGTTCATGGTTGGCATTATCAATGACGAAGATTTGGACAGACTTTTGGTCATGATTGATCCTCAAACGTGGGATCCTGATAAGGAAAAATGTAATTCGAATTGTATTTTCGAAACATGAAATCTATACTGTGTTTCTAAAAGTCAAGAATGTGTATGTATATGCTTTTTAGCTGACGTATTTGTATTCCAACGGTTCCCATCAGAAGCTGAAGATGAGGAAGATCATCGTAAAGGCCTTCTTGCAATGGATGTTGCAGAGGGTGTAAAACTTCAGCTTTGCTATTTGCTTCACCACTTAAATGATGTTCAGCTTCGCCACAGAGTTGAATCTATTGTTGCATTTAGCCACGATTATGTAGGAGATGTACAATCCGTAAGTGTATCATTGACCTTCAACTGAGCCATCGTGAAATTGAAGCTAAAAGCGATCTTTGAATCTTAAATGTATATATTGATTTGCGGTACAGGATCAATTGAAACGTTATGTGGAAATTAAACAATCCGATCTTCCATCTGCTGTTGCTGCCAAGAAAACTCGAGAATTCCGTTGTCCTCCAATCGAACAAATGAAATTAATTCTTGGTTTTAAGAACCTAGAGGAAATTGATGACGATAATAGACCATGCGCCGAAGAATTGATTAGTCAATTGAGAGAATATCACGATGGCTTTGTTGAAAAATTGTCCCTCGATGCTTTGCAAGATGCTGAAGGAGGAGGGGTAAGTTTGCGTAATTAGCTACTTTTTCGAAGTTTTAATGTAGGTAGTATATTACGTCCATTGATATTCTGTACGTTCTAGGAGGAAGCTGAGGCTGGAGGGAAGCTAGGCATGATTACCAAAGTCATTGACATGTTGAATATTGTGAAGAAATTAGAACCACCAGCGCCACCAGTAGAAGAAGAACCCCCACGAGAACTATTGCCAGAGGGTATGAACCCTAATAAGAATTATGATCATATAACCTAATAATAAAAATTATTATCATTGTATTCTTAGAAAAATTCCGGAAGGTCCTGACCAAGACAATTGTACGATGGGCGGAAGAGACCCATTTCGAATCGCCATTACTGGTTAAGGAAATGTTTGGGTACGCAAATAATGAAATACAAGTAGGCAGGAATCGCTCCAATCCAATGAAAAGAACAGGTTGTTTAATTCTTTGTACAAATTCCTTGTAGGTTGCTTTTGAGACAATATGATACATTTGGCGAAGTCATCCGTGCACTGGAAAAGACTTATTGCTTCAGCAGCACTACAATTAACCACATTCATAAAATGTGGAGAGGTTTGAGCCGCATTCGGGCGTTGCTTCCAGTGCAGATGTCGCAAGAGGAAGAGGCTCTGATGAGATACTTGCTTTGGTAATGTTAAGTTTTTGCTTTTGTGATGCATATGTAATATTGGGGAAGTGAGTGAAATGACTGTTTACGAATTTGCTGTTACAGGGAACTGGTGAACAATCACATATTTTTCCAACACCCTGATCTTATACGAATTCTTCGCGTACATGAAAACGTAATGGCATTAATGATGAACACATTGGGACGAGCACAAACCCAATCTGACGCTCAAGGCGCACCATCTGGAACCGGTGAAGGGACCGAACCACCAGCCAAGGAAAAGGTGCTTTTAAATTTCTGAAATGGCATTAATGATGAACACATTGGGACGAGCACAAACCCAATCTGACGCTCAAGGCGCACCATCTGGAACCGGTGAAGGGACCGAACCACCAGCCAAGGAAAAGGTGCTTTAAATTTCTGTAAAAGTTGATTTATAGGGATTAAATAAAGTCAGGCATAGAAAATGATAAATACATTCCAAATATAAATACGTAAAACTAATTTATATTTCAGGATACATCACACGAGATGGTAGTAGCATGCTGCCGATTCCTTTGCTTCTTCTGCAGAACTTCTCGTCAGAACCAAAAGGCAATGTTTGAACACCTTGGATTTTTGTTGGAAAACAGTAACATCCTCCTCAGTCGCCCTTCATTGAGAGGAAGCACTCCATTGGATGTTGCGTATTCATCATTGATGGAAAACACAGAGTTGGCCCTTGCCCTGAGGTATTCCATTATTATAACTTTGTTTACTTCAGGAATGGATTTTTTCATTTTGGGAAAAAGCAAATATAAAAACACTAAATATATTCTAATCTTACAGAGAACACTTGCTGGAGAAAGTAGCTGTATATTTGTCACGAACCGGTTTGCAATCAAATGTTGAGCTAGTTGAGAAAGGCTATCCTGATCTGGGCTGGGATCCAGTGGAAGGCGAGCGTTATCTGGACTTCTTAAGGTTCTGTGTTTGGGTCGGAGGGGAAAGTGTTGAGGAAAACGCAAATTTGGTTATCCGGTTGCTGATTCGAAGACCTGAATGTCTTGGTCCTAACCTGAGAGGAGAAGGCGATGGTTTGCTGAGAGCCATTATTGATGCCAATAAGGTACGCTCAAATACATACTGTTGCAACTCAAGTACACGAGGTACTTAAATGGTTATGTTCTGCTTAGTTTTCGGACAGAATTACGGCTAGGAACGAGGGTCTAATAGACTCTGAATTAAATCATCCTATGCCGGAATCGGAAGAAGATGAAGACTATCTTGACATGGGAGCTTCCATCTTGGCATTTTATTGTACACTTGTTGATCTTCTTGGTCGGTGTGCTCCTGACGCTACTGTTATTGCATTGGTAATTATCAAATTAAAACCTTGGCGGATCTTGAAACGGGGTTTGTCATGCCTTGAAATCGTAGTAGTCAAGTTATAATATCGAAAATTGATATTCCAGGGTAAAAACGAATCATTGAGAGCCAGAGCTATCTTACGTTCTCTTGTACCTTTGGAAGATTTAGTTGGTGCATTAAGTTTGAAATTTTCACTTCAACCACTCCAGCGACCTGGTGATCCACCCAAACGAGACATGCCACCAGGTACTACCTTGAAAATGATTTTCAAAATGGTGTTTAAATTTCAATAGGCGAAAGTTATTAATCCTCATTTTATATACCTACAGGGTTGGTGCCAAATCATAAGCAGAGTATTGTTCGTTTCTTGGAGAGAGTTTATGGTGTTGAAGAGAGGGAACTTTTCATGCGGCTACTTGAAGACGCTTTTCTGCCAGATCTTCGTGCTGCAACAATGCTTGACAGAGTAATAATTTACCATCTTGAATGAGCGTATTCCTTATGTATATTGAATATAAATAATCTAAATTGTTTCTACTTCTAGCATGACGGTGGTGATTCCGAAATGGGCTTAGCGTTGAATCGTTACATTGGAAATTCCATTCTTCCTTTACTTATCAAGCACTCCAGGTTTTACGCTGAAGCCGACAATTACGCTAGCTTGATGGATGCGGCGTTGCATACTGTCTACAGACTTTCGAAAAACAAGATGTTAACCAAAGGTCAACGTGAAGCCGTGTCCGATTTTCTTGTTGCTCTGACCAGAGAACTTCAGCCAAATATGTTGCTGAAACTTCTTAGAAAGCTCACTGTCGATGTTTCAAACTTGTCAGAGTATACAACTGTCGCACTAAGGGTACGCGCATCAAATTATTTTATTCTGTTTTATTTTGCAACGCGTTGTATGATATTTTAACCATTGTTGGTTTTACTTTATGTAGCTGCTGACATTACATTACGAAAGATGTAGCAAATATTACGGGCTAGGTGGACAAGGTGCATATGGTTCTGCCAGTGAAGAAGAGAAGCGACTAACGATGATGTTGTTCAGCAATATCTTTGAATCCTTGGCAAAAATGGTATATTGTTTATTTAAGTGGCATTTGTATTAATTTTGCATTAGGCGATATTAACATTAAGTTTTACGTTTTAGGATTATGATCCTGATCTATTTGGGAAAGCGTTGCCGTGTTTGAGTGCAATTGGTTGCGCTTTACCTCCAGATTACAGTTTGTCTACTGCGATGGATGGAGAATTGTTTAGAAGCTATGAAAACGAATCCGATGGGCCGTATAATCCTCAGCCAATCGACACTTCCATGTATGATTACTTTGTTTGAGTTTTGAGCGCATCATTTGTTAAATAACACAAGTGCCAAACTTATTTATTTATTGTATTGCTTTGTAGAGTTCAAATCAACGCCGACTTGAACAACTTAATTGTCAAGTTTTCTGAACACTGGCATGATGCTTGGGCTAGGCGAAAGCTTAATAACGGTTGGAAATATGGCGAGCCGTACAACTGGCACGAAAGAATTCATCCGAGACTCCGACCTTACAATAAATTAACGGAATATGTAAAGATTCCTTCCTTACTCGAACGAGTTGTATAAATTAAATCAAATTTGTCATATCGTGTTAAAATCGTAAATATCAATTCTCAACAGGAAAAGGAGCGTTACAAAGAGCCTATTCGTGATGGTATCAAGGCGTTGTTGGCATTGAACTGGACCGTTGAACAGGGCGATGTTGACATGGCCTCACGAAGTAGCAATGCTCGTCGATCTTCGAAAGCAGATTTGGTAAAAGAAACAGTTAACTTAAAACAGCACACTTTAAAAATTTTCTTTGCTTTACAGTTGTTTTTGTTTTGATAATTTCAGACTGCTCCAGATACACAAACTCCATTCAATTATCATCCAAATCCTGTGGACATGACAAACATGACATTGAATCGTGAAATGCAAAACATGGCAGAGCGTCTTGCTGAAAACTTGCATGATATTTGGACCAGAAAGAAGAAGGACGATATTGATAATAACGGCGGACCTCCGCATCCTCTTGTTGTACCCTACGATCTTCTGACTGACAAAGAGAAAAGGAAAGACAGGGACAGAATGAACGAACTCCTGAAATACATCCAGTATCAAGGATACCGGCTTTACAGGCTCCGAACACAGGGAGAAAATGAAGAAGATCCTAACCGTGTGGCTGCTCAGTCATTGGAAAGACGTTTTGCTTACAGTCTTCTCGAGAAACTTCTTCATTATCTGGATGTTTCGTCTGTCAATTTGAAATCTCAAGTACCCTCGGCTAACTACAGCAGACGAAGTAGCTTTAAGGAAACCACTCGGGATGTTAAATTCTTCACCAAGGTTGTTCTTCCATTGATGGAGAAATACTTTAACACGCACCGAAGTTACTTTATCGCCATTGCCGTTGGAGGAACTGCAACCGGAGCTGCCTCACTCAAAGAAAAGGAAATGGTCGCAAGGTTTGTGATTTACAATATAACTAATGTAGAGAAATACTTTAACACGCACCGAAGTTACTTTATCGCCATTGCCGTTGGAGGAACTGCAACCGGAGCTGCCTCACTCAAAGAAAAGGAAATGGTCGCAAGGTTTGTGATTTACAATGTAACTAATGTAGTGTAAATGACTGCAAATCGATTCATTTTTAATACTAATGATAATGATTTGTTATAGTCTCTTCTGCCGGCTTACCACATTGCTGCGATACAAGCTGAATGCATTCGGAAGTGACATAAAAATCACTGTGCGCTGTCTCCAAGTACTTATCAAAGCATTTGATGCGAAGTAAGTGCAACGCACTTCATTCTACTTTAAAATGGATAAAGTTTGTTTAATTGTAACGATATTGTAATGGATGTATTTCTAATTTGTAGGTCTATAACAAAGAGCTGTCCCGAGTTTATTCGAACTTCAATGCTTACTTTCTTCAATAATGCTGCAGATGATCTTGCACACACTATAGTTAACTTGCAAGACAAGAAATACTCACAATCTTCGAGGAACACATTTGATGACTTCTACATCTCTAAATTATATAAACTCTGTCCTGCTGCCCGTTCTTACTGCGCTCTTTGACCATTTAGCAGCATATGACTACGGCGGCGATTTAGTTCGTAAGTACTTGTCATTTGTATACAATTACGTGACATTTACGATATTGGATAACGTCAGCGCAATATGTAATGCCCGCTATTCTTTTAATTGCAGTTGATGACTTGCAGTTAGCCTCTTACAAGATGCTAAGCAGTCTGTATCAGCTTGGAACGGATATGACTCTCTCCAAAAACAAGAAATACATGAGGATTGAGCTGGAGAGATACAGACCAGCGATTGGTAGCTGTCTGGGAGCATTTGCTTCAACATTTCCAAATAGCATTTTTGGAGCCCGCGCAAAACAAGAATAATCCCCACTCTATATACCACAAACTTTTCGAACAATCTCCTCAAACGGCGCACGATGTTATGTCGAGACTTGCAAGTAACATCCCTGGATTGGATGCTATAATTCAAGAAGTTGAGAATTATGTAGACTCTGGAAAGACATACACTGAAATGCCGCATATCATTGATATCACGCTTCCCATGTTGTGTTCATATTTGCCTTATTGGTGGTCCCACGGTCCAGATAATCAAACGAATGTTGCGTCTGAGTATGTCGGTTTATTCAATTTCGGATACAAATGGCTTTACTAAAAAATTGTTGCAAGTTGTCTTGATTGCTGATTTATTTTTATTATACACAGTTCCCATGTGTCAAATGTTACCGCTGAGCATATGAACAAGTTGCTGAAGAGTGTCCTCAATTTGATAAGGACCAACATTGGCAACGAACAGTCTATGTGGATGACGAGGATTGCCCAGTTTACCCAACAGATAATCATCAACTCCTCGGAGGAACTGCTGAATGATCCCATTCTCCCACTTGCAGAAAAACTTAGGAAGCGAACGGAGCTCATGTACCACAAGGAAGAATCCGTTAGAGGTTTCCTAAAGTCTGGTACCGATGACTCGTCACAGGTACAGAGAAAGTTGAAGTATGTGGCATGCACGGTGACTATGAGTAATCGTGCTGTTCTAATGTATGTGACTGTTACTGGAACAGATTGAAAGCCAAATTCAAGATGAATGGCAACTTCTTACTCGTGACATCTACGCCTTCTATCCTCTTCTCATAAAATATGTCGACTACCAGAGAAACAATTGGCTGAAGAATAATACCGTTGAAGCTGAACACCTGTATAACCACATCGCAGAGATTTTCAATATCTGGTCCAAGTCTAACTATTTTAGACGGGAAGAAACCAACTTTATATCTGCCAACGAGATCGACAACATGGCATTAATTATGCCAACATCAACGAGAAGAACGGTAGTTTCTGATACTTCGGTGCAAACCGGTGGAAAGGTAAGGATTCGTTGAATCGGTGATTAAGATTGCAGCCTGGAGATGAGCTGTAATTTGGAAAATTTTGCAGATCAAGAAGAAGAAGAAGAGTAGAGACAAAAAACGAGACAAGGACAAGGAGCTGGCATCCAGCCTGATGGTTGCTTGTCTGAAACGTCTTTTGCCTGTTGGTCTCAACTTGTTTGCTGGACGCGAACAAGAGTTAGTACAACACTGCAAAGATAGATTCCTAAAGGTAGAACAGTAAATGTTACAAGGTTAAATCCGCTGGCAATAACTTGTGTGGCTAGAATGAGTATATGCGATGCGCTATTCAGTTTCTACATAGGTATTGCATTGCATATGAGAAGTGTTTTAATGTTCTAGTTAGCTAATGAGGTAAATGGTACTATTATTTTCAGAAAATGCAAGACTATGAAATTGTGGAATACGCCACCACACAACTAACCCTTCCTGACAAAATTGATCCATCGGATGCCATGTCGTGGCAGCATCACCTCTATTCCAAACTTGGTGCAAAGAAGGAACCTTCGCCGGAAGAGAACACGGAAAAGGCAGCCAACAGCGTCAGCAAAGAGCAGCAACTCCAAGAACTTGTAGATAGAATTGTAGCGATGGCTAAAGTATTGTACGGCCTTCATATGGTACGTGGTAGATGGATAAAAGCATTTAGAAAACATATACATTTCAAGTTTTTGTTTTAAATGAAATCACGTTAAAAAGAATGATTTTTAAAATGAATGATCCACAATGAGTTTTGTCAGTTTAAACGTAGGTAAAAATTTTCATTTTTAAAGTAGTTCAAAGAGCTACGTACTTTTCTTTCTAGTGGTTAACGTTTATATAAAAGACAGGAAATTTTTTTTCGAAAACTGTTAAACTCGTATCCGAACCTTTCCTGCATCTTTTATGTTCCTACTTTTGATCCTAACGTCACGCCTTCCACACACGAACACACCACCATGTACATTTACATATACGATTGCTGCAATGCTGAGGAATGCATCCATTATTCCTCCATTTTTGAAACCTACTTTTCCTTACTGATTTTTTACTTTTTTTTTGAACAAAAGTCTCTCTAGAAAACCTTGTTTTGTGAAGCGTCAAAATATGTACACATTTTTATTTTTTATCCTATCGACTCTCACGTAGATTGACCACCCTCAGCAACAAGCGAAGGGTGCGTATCGTTCCGTGGTTACTGTTGGCAGAAAAAAAGCCGTTATTGCCTGCTTCCGTCAAACCGCTTTGCATTTTATGCCAAGGTACAACTATATTTTCATCATTATAAATTTATTGTCCTTCCGTTCGTTTTCTTTCCTGTGTCATGTCATGGAATTTAAATAATATTCTTCTTGTGGACTATATAATTTGTGTAATATAATGCACAAAACTCACAATTCACTAATTCCCTTACCCAAATTTACCATGCATTATACTGTCTATGCAACTTGCAAGTCAACCACTTCTACTCCATGTACACATCCCTGGAGCTAATTAAACCATATTACCACTAATTAACCCTTGTGTTGTGTCAACCTAACCCTTGAGCGATCAAAACATGAACGACAGAAAGTACCGTCAGACTTTTTACTTATAAATGCGAGGTTTACATTTTTTTAAAACAAAAATTTCAGCGAGAAATATTAACTTATACGATATACTTGTTTTGCTGGAAGTATTTTACAGGCTGTTTCTTTGTTCAGTTTCATATAGGTATTAGGATTTGCAGTGAGACATGTTTAATTTTAAGAAATTCGAAATCACACATAGTGTCTTTATACCTATTATTAAGTTCAGAAACATTAGCGAGTGATGGTTATATCTAATATAGTTAGTATCTGCAGTATTATGTTTTAATATGTTGAATTGTTGAAGACAGCTCTATAGTTATCTTTTTAGTTGATGTATGTATTTAGCTGAGAGATGTTTTCTTTTGAGAGAATATTCGATTCTAACCAAGAAAACACTAAATGCATGTTGAACGGTACTCCCAGGCTACGTTTCCTCCGCCCCGTACTGGTTGGCGCAGACTACTATCCGCAGCTCGAAAAAAGGCTGCTCTTGCCTGCTTGCTGAGTGTTCCTTTCTTCACATTGAGAAGGTAATTTTATCCTAATACTGCTACAGAAATATCTTTTGCAGCTGTAATTTCTAACGTCTTAACCTATGTGTCTTAAGCACTTGCTTACCGCTATAATAGTGAATTCACAGTAGACGTGCTTTTATCGTGCGTGGGATTATTAATTTGTATGTAGCCTCTCTCCATAAAGCTTTGTCACTATATTTTTTGCTTGTCGTCCTTGTTATCGTATCAATTGTTCGAAATCAAGTAGTCATTAATTTATGCTTTAAATCCAACCTGTAGGCATCGAGCTATAAACCTATTCCTGAGGACATATCGGGACATGTGGCTAACAGATGAGAATATCGGACAGGAAGTCATGATCGAGCATCTCACTGTAAGATTTAAAGCAATTATTGTCTGATATGATTTGAACATTTTAGAGCACAGTTTTCTATTTTTGTGTCTAATTTGTCTCGGTTTTTAGCAAACATTCGAAGAGGCTGAACTGGCAAAGAAGGAGGAAGAAGAAGGAGAAGAAAAGCCTGATCCATTGACGCAGCTGGTTACCACATTCACCAGAGGAGCCATGACTGAAAGGAGTGGTGCCTTGCAAGAAGATCCCCTCTACATGTCTTACGCTGAAGTGATGGCCAAATCGTGTGGCGAAGAAGAGGAAGAAGGTGGTGATGAAGAAGAAGGAGAAGGTCCATCCATCCATGTGAGTTCTTTCAGCTGTCAAACCTCGTATTTTATCATAATAAGCTATCTAAGAAAGGTTTAACAAATGACTTGTTGACGCAAGCAGCGTGACGGAACAATGACGATGCAAATACTAATGGTATTATTTCTTGTAAACGCTTGCCAAAAAAGAGCCTTCACCTGTAGTGCATACCGATGTCAATTAATGAATATGAATGACGAACTTTCACTTACTGCAAATCCTCGTGTGTTTCTAGGAACAAGAAATGGAAAAACAAAAGTTACTATTCCATCAAGCAAGACTGGCAAACCGAGGAGTAGCAGAGATGGTCCTCCTTCACATATCCGCATCTAAGGGAACGCCTTCTGAAATGGTTATGTGCACGCTGGGCCTGGGCATTTCTATTCTACGTGGTGGTAACATCGATGTTCAGATGGTAATACAGTCAGAAACTTAGTAATATTTGCCAATACGATATACTGGGACTGGGAATATGGGTTCTGATTATTTGTAATATTTGTTTATAGCAAATGCTGAATCATCTCAAGGAGAAGAAAGACGCAGGCTTCTTTACTTCCGTTGCCGGACTGATGAATTCCTGTACTGTATTAGATTTAGACGCGTTTGAGCGCAATACTAAGGCCGAAGGTTTAGGTGTTGGTTCAGAAGGAGCTGCTGGAGAAAAGAATATGCATGATGCCGAATTCACCTGTGCACTTTTCAGATTTATCCAGCTGACCTGTGAGGGGCACAACTTAGGTCAGTGAAGCCTTAATCATTAGGTGTAGATATACAACCTCCCTTCGAAGAAACAACCATTTTTGTTACTCCTTCTTGTAAAACTGCCTTCATATAGATTGGCAAAACTACCTCAGAACGCAGGCTGGTAATACTACCACTGTCAACGTCGTCATCTGCACTGTTGACTACTTACTCCGCCTTCAAGAGTCCATAATGGACTTTTACTGGCACTACTCAAGCAAAGAAATTATTGACCCTGCCGGCAAATCCAACTTTTTCAAGGCTCTAGGTGTGGCCAGTCAAGTATTTAACACACTTACTGAGGTGATCCAGGGTCCATGTACGCAGAATCAGCAAGCGTTGGCTCACTCTAGGCTGTGGGATGCAATCGGAGGTTTCTTGTTTCTATTTGCTCACATGCAAGCCAAATTGTCCAAAAATGCTAGCCAAGTGGATTTGCTCAAAGAGATGCTCAACCTTCAAAAAGACATGGTCATCATGATGTTATCTATGCTTGAAGGTATGCATGTTTGACGTTACCGATATGCAAGTCAGGTTAAAGTCTACAAAGAAAAAATAACCGAAAACTCGTTTATCCTCAGGCAACGTTGTTAATGGAACTATTGGAAAGCAAATGGTTGATACACTTGTGGAATCTGCATCCAACGTTGAGGTAAATGAAAGTACAACAAAACGAATGCATCCAGAACAAGGAAATATATTATTCATGGTTTGGTAAAAAATCTATATAGCATTATGGCTGGTGTTAGTCTTGAATTGAAAACTGGTTTGTAATGAAATGAAAAAGTCGTATATGAGTTGTTCTGAATTATTATTCTATGAACGTACAGAAAATTCTTCGGCATTTTAATCTTTTCTTGAGATTAAAAGCTGTCACTACTTCAACTAGTTTTCGGGTATGAGTAAGCTCAGTTATTAAACTCAATTTCAATATGGCAGCGAATAGTAACCTTGTTTCGTATTTGCATGTATTCTGTATTCTTCTTTCGTTACGACATTCGATTATTCAGTTTGTGTATAAACTTGTGTAATGTTTATTATTTCGACGAGATTGAGATCCATGATTGGGTTAGCATCAAGCATGTTAAGTTCAAGGAATGATGTTATCTTAAGTATACCAAGTACTCCTATTGTTTTACTGTCCAAATTTTATTTTCTCGTTCTTTTTTATTTATGTACTGCACAATTTACTTTCAGATCATCCTCCGTTACTTCGATATGTTTTTGAAACTCAAGGATCTCACTTCTTCCTCGTCCTTCCAGGTCTGTGTATTACCTTGTGTTCTGTTTGGAATGTCACAATTTTTGAGTTTAACCCTATAGTTTGACCGTATTATGCTTCTAATGTTTCAAACAGCTTCATAAATTTATCTACGAATTTGGCGTATCAAAATAATGAACGTGTATTAAGTATTTTGTGTATATAATATAAAATAGGATATGGACCAAAATAAGGATGGTTACGTCAGTCCTAAAGAATTCAAAGAAACCTTAGAAGCTAGCAAAAGCTACTCCGCGTAAGTTCCAATCCATTGCCGTATTTAGATCAGACAAATTAATTTCATACTCAACTAAAAGTCCGAAAATTTTTGTTTCTCTCATTTCAGGGAAGAAGTCAATTTCCTCCTCATGTGCTGTGATACAAATCACGACGGCAAGATTGACTACGTGGAGTTCACTGAAAGATTCCATAACCCAGCCAAAGAAATCGGTTTCAATTTGGCTGTTCTGCTTACCAACTTATCTGAGCACATGCCCAATGAACCAAGGTAATGCTTAATTTAATGTACATACCATTATGGTTGTTATTTTGTATTAGTCAAAAATTTGATATATGTATCGTTCTGTTCTTAGGCTGGCACGCTTCTTAGAAACTGCTGGAAGTGTACTCAACTACTTCGAGCCATATCTGGGACGTATTGAGATTATGGGATCAAGCAAACGAATTGAGCGTGTCTACTTTGAAATCCTCGAATCCAATATTGAACAATGGGAAAAGCCGCAAATTAAAGAGTCCAAGAGAGCCTTCTTCTATGCCATTGTAACTGAAGGTGGTGACAAGGAAAAGCTACAAGCCTTTGTAGATTTCTGTGAGGATGCCATTTTTGAAATGCAACACGCTAGCGCACTAATGTCATCGGATGAAGAGGGTGCTGGTTCTCACGGGCGTGAGCAAACATTCGAAATGCCAACAGACGATGAAGAAGAGAAGTAAGTTGGAACTTGTAACAAGTTACAGCGTTGTCTTAAATTTATTTCTACGCTTACACAAAATTCTAAGCTTTCTCTTTCCTCAACGTGTATACCACTGTTGATGGGTAGGAGGTGCACTATACCTGCTTTCTCTTTTTTGCCTTAAGTATGGAGTGGTTGTTAATCTGTACCTTGTTGAGTTTCTGAAGACAGGGGCTAGCAGTTATTCCATGTGGATAGCGTGCGTGTACCCCTTTCATTTTCCAAGGAACACATATAATATGCACTGTCCTGTTTAGTAACTAGCAAATGCTGTCCCAGTCCCAGTACTTTTGCTTCTATCACATAGTTTAGCTTTTTCCTTAAACCAACACATGATGTGGATACACTAAAAATTTATTACACTTTCTCTTCATGGGGATTTGCGGGAGCAGAAGCTTAACATGGAAGGAAAGGTGAGCCATACAACACACACAAACCACTGATCATACAGTTTTTAAGTTACTCTTGCCGCAATGCATTCACAAATCGTAACGCTTTCTTTTGCATATTTGGTTTTGCTGTTTTTGCTGGTGTGTGCGTATTTGTGGTGGCGAATGGCGATTGAAGCCGCTTGTAAAACTAGTATAAACTTAGATATAAATTATTTTGAACTAATTTTAGGGGAACGCTTGTGAAGCAGGCTGTAACAGCAGCAAAAGAGGGTGTCAAGAACTTCCTTACTTCGTTGTCCCCTGCCAATGTCAAAAGAAAAGTACGAGAGCTCCAGCAAATGACTCCGGTGGAACTAGTTTTTGGATTCTTCAAAATGTTATTCTGGGTATTCTATGCTAGTGGTGGAAGCTTCGGTCGATTCTTGAAGTAAGGAAATAACGAACATTTGGATACGCTGACGCAAAAAACTTCGAAATTAACTGATTGATTAGAATTAAAATTATGTGATCATAATTCACTAGGTACCTCGGGTCAAGTATGATTAATCTAATGCGTGGTCCACCACCAGAAAAGAAGGAAGAAAAACCGGTGGATGATTTTGGTGGTCCTATAAAGGTAACAGCGTTCATGTTTCGAAAAACTTGTTTGGATTCACAAATGCATTGCTTGCGTTTTGAATTATTTGGAATTAGGTTCAAGCACTTCCTGCATCTGCTGGTCCACCGGAAGAGGAATCTGGTGAAGGCGGAGTCTTGGCAATCATGGGCGCAGGTGAAGGTGGAGCAGAAGACGGGTACATGATTACCGATTTGCTAGCTTGACTATTAAGATTGTTACCGTGTAAAGGAAAATAATCATTTATGCTATAGTGCTGGCGAGTCTGGTGGAGAATTGGCAGCCATCGAAGGTGGAGAAGAATCTAGCACTGCTTTGGTTGTCCGAGCTGCTTCCCCCATTAGGGAAAAGGAGGAAGTTAAGTCTGAAGCACCAGCTCCTCCTGTATCACCATTGGATGTGGTCACGGAAGCCCATGATGAACCTTCGGTTGCGTCTCAGGTAACGTTTACAATAAAAGGGTAATTTCAGTATTAGTTTGTGGGGTTATTGCTTCGAACTATAAGTGCTCTTTTTAATACATTTCATGCTTTCTGGTGGGTGTGGTAAAAAATCGTAATTTAATTAACATATAAAACAATAGCTAACTTGTGATAGTGGTGTTACTGATACTAATACTGTGAAAATAACTGTTCATCCACCAGCCGTGGTTGAGACGCAAATTCCTGATAACCAAGAAAACTCGGGCATTCTACAACAACAGAAGGATGTGCCTAAGACTGATGGGTGCGTTGGCGATACCAGTGTGGAGGAAGTAGGGGATGAGAAAGATAAACCATCGGACCAACAAAATGATTCTGCTGAAGAAGTCGCTGAAAGCGATATGGATGTAGAGGTAGAAAGTAATGTATCCGGCAATGACGATGATGATACCGAAAAGAAGGAAGAATACAAAGATACTAACACGCTCAGATATACCGTAAATCTGGCAAGCCAAGATTCGACGATGATGACATTAAATATAGAAAGAGCAGGTTCTTTGTGTGTTCCCTCTGACCTCTTTGACAGAAAACCTTCGACTGCGAGCCTTCCAGATAAAGACATGGACAGAAAAAAGTCCAGCGCTAATGAGGAATCCTTGTCAAATAAAAAGAAGAAAATTGACGTGGAGAAACCATTGCTTCTAAGGATTTTGCAGTATAAGGTTTTGAGTTGATTTTGTTGCTTGCTGTGATTTGTCGTGCCGTGCGTGCATGGTGCTATGCTGATATATATGAAAATGAATATATTGCTAAAAATAATACAATACTTGTCTGAAATTACACGTAGATTGACTTTGGATCGTATTTCAACGGAATGGTTAGCTTCCTCGCTAGGAACTTCTACAATATGAAGATCGTGGCATTGGTTTTGGCTTTCTCTATCAACTTCATGCTCCTGTTCTTCAAGGTTTGATTCCACTTTTGTACTTTTATTGTTCTCGTCGATATTACATCTTGGCAAAACTAACAACTTTTGATTACTGTTTTATTCTAAAAGGCTACAGCATTGGGCGAAGATGAAGACGAGGATGACGGCGACGAAGTCGAAGGTTCTGGTTATGAAGGTAGTGGACTGTTTGATTCGGGATCTGGAAGTGGTAATGGGACATTTGAGGATGACGGGGAGGAGGAAGAAGAAGATGATGAAGTTCCGGAATTGGTTCACATGGATGAAAAGTTCTACTACATGGCTCACTTAATCAGGATATTATCTGTGATCCACTCAATCATTTCATTGGCTATGCTGTTTGCGTATTATCATCTTAAGATTCCACTTGCCATTTTCAAACGCGAAAAGGAGATTGCTCGACGCTTAGAATTTGATGGTCTTTACTTGGCTGAACAACCGGAAGATGATGACTTGAAGGCTCATTGGGATAGGCTCGTAATTTCCGCAAAGTAAGTTTCCTCACAAAATTTATTGCTACTAAAAAGTTTTATAATATATTTAAACCTTATATGGTCAGCAACATGTAAACTTTGGTCTTTTTATCTATAGATCGTTCCCTGTCAACTATTGGGACAAATTTGTAAAGAAGAAGGTCCGACAAAAGTTCAGCGAAACGTACGAGTTTGATCAAATCAGCAATCTGTTGGGCATGGAGAAGACGGCTTTCAACGTAGAGGAAAAGGCTGGAGGTGGTGGCATTCTTTCATAGTAAGAGCATATTAAGTCGAAATAGTTTCTTGATCAACAGAAATTTTTCAGATAAATAAATAGAATCCTATGTCTATTAGCTTATCTGGAGCAGATTGGAGATATCAAATTTGGAAGGCTGGAGTAACACTTACAGATAATGTATGTCTTCATAGCTTATCAAATTCTTGAATATCGTTTAAAGATGTTTTGTATGTTTATGTTTACTGTATTGTATTCATTACTTCCTAGGCCTTCTTGTACAGCTTGTGGTATTTCGTGTTCTCAATTCTTGGAAATTTCAATTACTTCTTCTTTGCTGCCCATTTGCTCGATGTTGCTGTAGCTGTCCCCGCACTAAAGACGATCTTGCAATCTGTTACACATAACGGAAAACAGGTTCATTCTCTTTTACAACATAAATATTAGTATTCACTATTGTCAAAATAGGTAATCTATATGCTGTAATTACAAATTGTTGTCTTAACTCTGTAGTTGGTGCTCACCGTAATGCTGCTCTCTATCATTGTCTACATCTACACTGTAATAGCTTTCAACTTCTTCCGTAAATTTTACGTCACTGAGGAGGATGACGAAGTGGATCAAAAGTGTCACGATATGGCCACGGTATTTTTGTTAGTTGAATTTGTTGGCAGTCTTAAGAAGGCATTTTAATATGTTGCTTAACATGTTGTAATGTTTCAATTTCAGTGCTTCGTATTCCATCTCTACCAAGGTGTCAGAGCTGGTGGTGGTATTGGTGACGTAATTGAACCTCCGGATGGCGAAGACTCAGAAGTATACCGTATCTTCTTCGACATTACCTTCTTCTTCTTCGTTATTGTCATTTTGTTGGCTATCATTCAGGGTAAACTTTTCAGTTTAAACATTTCGAAATATATATATATACCAATCGATAACGATAATGATGGTTATACGATGTAATGAGATTGATTACTAATCATGATAACAAAACTTCCATGGCTCTGAATGAACAATGAATTCATCGATAACTTGTTATTCCTAATGTATCACACGAGGTACGGATAAATCGTTTGCTTCTTTCTTGTTCAACATTAGGTTTGATCATTGACGCTTTCGGTGAACTGAGAGACCAGCTGAACAGTGTTTCTGAAACTCTGGAGTCGGAATGCTTCATATGTGGCATAGGGAAAGATTATTTCGACGTGGTGCCTCACGGTTTCGATGTCCACGTACTCAAGGAGCATAATTTGGCCAATTACATGTAAGCTTGATGTGTATATATGCAGATGTTTGTTTTGTAGGTTATTTGCAAAAGTCAAGCTTTACAACGTTCCATATTGAAATCATAGGTTCTTCCTCATGCACTTAATCAATAAACCGGACACAGAGTACACTGGTCAAGAGACGTATGTTTGGAACATGTATCAGCAAAGATCTTGGGATTTCTTCCCGGTTGGTGACTGCTTCAGGAAGCAGTATGAAGAAGAATTGAGTGGCAAATCCGGAGGGGAATAAATTCATAGCAAATATATGAGGTTATGAATGTTCAAGTTCAAATCTTTACAATTTCATGTTAGATCAATTCTTTACCTCAGCATAACCATATGATCAAATAATACGAACGATATTATCATTATCAATAATTATCACACTCATTATGACGCAACACTTTTCAGACTTTAACAGTACCAGAATAAGTGTCAGTAGTGCTAGTAGATAATTATGTAGTTTCCTTTAAGATCAATTTCATTGCAATAATTACTATATCATATCTAGTCTAACTGGTGCTGAAAGATACTTCAGAACAGAAAATCTCTTGATGTTGATGTTACTGTTACATGAATTCAACTATGATATTTTTCTCGTATAAATGTATTAAAGATTAAATCGATACGGTGTCTATAAACTTCATAATGGTTACGGTTACGAATGTTACAATACGGATTCTATAATCTTTGGTGTTTATCAATATCATGGCGTCCACTTTTACTACCGTTTTAGAGGTTTCGTGGTGTTATGTTATCTGATCTGATGTAATGTATAAGTTATAGTGTGAGTAACCAAGTTATTTCATTAATGTCCAGACTTCATACTATCAAAGTAGATTGAAAATGCCCAAGAACTTCTTACACTACGCGGCATGTACTTCGGCCTAATGAGTTAAACTTACCTAATTACTGTGCTTATTATAATGCCTTTCAAGATGATAAAATACATACTTAAATAATATATATACTTTGATAAGAGGCCGACGAGTGCAATACATGTGGTGCTGACAAGCTTGATGAAGAAGGAAAGTAGTCGTAGAGTTAACTGTACTCTGTGGTACAGCTATTCAACTTTTTATGCTATACTTACAACTTGTGTAAGTAATGAGTTTAAGTTTACCTCAACAATGAATATATTATAATGTTGCCAAATGTTAGTAAATATTGTTTCAATATTGATGTCTACGTTCTCCAATCACATTACAGTGATCGAATTAATTATATCATTGTAGACATTATGTACAACACAATACACAATTGTTGATCGCGAGATCGATCTCAGAGATCAATAAAGACGTACATGTTTCCTGAGCTCGTTTGAAGCTCCTATAAACCTTGATTTTGACTAATCTTTAATATTTATCCGCATAAAAAATAGAGCATATATTGACAGAGACAGGTCTCGACACAATCCGTTTCACAAAGTAACATACATTTTCAAAATATTTAGAATCTTGCTCGTTTTTTGAAGTATGCCAGCAGTAGCAGTCATAAAGGTTAATTTTTGTTGTTAACTGCTATTATTACGTTCGAGGTCTATACTTGCAGACAGATCAGGTTTATTATTTTGACTCCAGAAGCATTCGGAGTTGGCTTTCCACGTTGAATCTGGTGTTGCAGACTTTTCTGTATCATAAACTTCCTTTTTCCAAATTGGTACGGTCGCCTTTAAACCGTTAATCGCAAAGCTTACAGCGTCCAAAGATTCTTGGCGATGTTCCGAAGAAATTGCAACGAAAACACTAGCTTCAGACACCGGAACAAGCCCAAGCCTTGAAAAATGAAATTGTTACATTCAAAAACACAATTCCAAAAAGTACAATCCATATTTCGTTTATGAAATGCTCACATTCGCTGTTACGCGAATTTACGGGGTGCAGGTGCAATAAATTTTAATGTTTGATTGTTTTAAAATAAGCTGAATTTGATTTTAGTTCAACAATAACTCACCGGTGATAAATCGCTATATGTTCCACAGGCCATTTTTCGCGTATTAATCCACATATTTTTTTCATTTCACTTTTTGCCATTGGTTCATACGCCTCATATTCTAATTGCATAAAATAAGCTGAATTTGATTTTAGTTCAACAATAACTCACCGGTGATAAATCGCTATATGTTCCACAGGCCATTTTTCGCGTATTAATCCACATATTTTTTTTATTTCACTTTTTGCCATTGGTTCATATGCCTCATATTCTAATTGCACAACCTAGGAAGAGTCAATCATATTATGTCTTAATTAAATTAGGGTTGTGTTGGATCAACCATGAAAAATCTATATTGGAGTACACCAATGACCTTAGTAAGAAATGCATCGACGGGACGGAGTACACAATTTTACCTTCTTATTCTCAAAGTTATCTCGGGTAATTCCTATAAAGGTTGATATTGCTCCACATTTTGGGGATGTAACAAGGCTAAGTATTTCTTCCGTGTCAATTTTCTCCCATACCAGTTTTATATAGTCCATTGTTATTTTCTGTCAGAACTCTTACCCTGTAAGCAGAAATATTTTATGCATGCGCATGTTACAATAGGTATATAATTTTGGTAAAAGGCAAAAGTGATTTCCATGAAAAGAGTGACGCTTGGCTTTACATACCTGAGCTAATGGGTGGAATCACTGCTATTTCGTCCCCCGAATTAAAATATATTAGCTCGTCCGAATTGAAATCCAGATAATTCTGATTTTTTGCAAGAATTACACAACGTTCCAATGGTCTCAGTTCTGGATACGTTTCTAGTATGCTATTAAAAACCTCTCGTGCGCTGTAACCTTTTTTAGGAAACTCCAGAATTCCTTCTACTTGCTTGGTTTGCTCTCTGGCTTGAGCAAAAAATAAAATGCGAATAGAAACGGATTGAGCCATAGGATAAAAATTAAATTTCTTTAAGTGAGACACCGATACTACGCACCTACTCACATTGCACACATATCTTGGACTACATTACATTTTAATGAAGCCTTTGAATTGATGCACCAAAGGAAAAACATGAGCACATGTGGTTAGAGTAGTGGAGAAACCACTTCAGCAGAGCGACCATGAACATACAAAAAAGCTGTAGATTTACCGTGATGAATGTAATGTGATGATGAAATGACACACTACTGATACATGATAATGGCAATGGCTATGCGATGATGTTCTCCCCAGCCGTCATGTCAAGCCACAGAGACATGCCTATGTAATTACAGTATATTATGCATTAAGCTTAAGCTTACCTACCTGAACTCGAAATTTTTATCATAATAAAAAAAATTCTCTAGTCTATTAGTCCAGCACCAGCTACCACAGTTTCACTCCAACTTGGTCCAAGGTTTGTCGCGCAATGCTAGGCTAGGTATGCGCGTGTATGCTTCTTCAATATAAAGCAAAGACGTGTAAGTAAAGTTGTCGCATTTTTGGTCTACTTCTGTTTGTGTTGGAATGGAATGTCTAAACACGACGATGACGCTTGTAATGTGCTACTCAACAATTACAATGCACAGTAAGTATAAAAAATAGCCATCTCATTTCCTATAGCTATATCGCGTCAGTCATCTTCATTTCAAGGATACACGAGTGAGACTATAGGAATCAACGTCAACGAAGTACTCAAAAGACGTTTTTACTGGGCACACGCACGCATATGCACATATTTACTCCGTAACTTCTAGGTGATATGCATTTGCTCAGATTCATAACAAGCTTGTTGTTTAATCTAATCCAATGATTGGTTTTCAATTCCAACCCCATTAAGATACATTATTCTAATCGCGTTTTTATGATTGTGCACCCTTTATATCTTGTAAATCCAATTAATCTAATAATAATAATCTAATAATTAATTAATAATCAAATTAATAAAATTCAACGTAGATTACAATAAAAAACAGGTTTATTATTTACATTTTTATATTCTGAGTAATTATTCTCTTCTGCAAAACCATAATAGGCAATACTTTAGCTGTACGTATAGGTATAGTTCTATTTTTATTATTACGAATATCTCAACAATTGTAAAAATCAAATATGACCACGAGACCACAGTTTTAAACATACAACACTCTACAATCTGTGACGAACGTCACTGTAGAAAGTAGTAGCGTTTAGACAGATCAAAATTGAAAGAGTCTTACATGTTCGAGTATATAGAATGACATTGAATTAACAACTACATAATATGTACTAAAATTGTAAGATGTATTGTGAGATACACAACTTACACCCATGAAAATAAATACAGGTAAATCTGATAATATATAAAAAGTAAAAACGTTCAGCAGAACATGCATGTACCCACATTTTTGAAAGTGTTCATCATATATTTGAATCAAGAACCTGCCAATCTACGTTAGCACACTCCCCTCCCCGCAAGTCAAAAAGTATGTAGATCGTACCAGATCCAGGAAACAAGCTTATCATATTTACATACTTTGAGTTCCTCATAACTGACTTATTGCTCTCCAGTACTCTAAAGCTCATTGGTATCGGTTTACTAAACATATTTTAATTATAAGATCGATACTGAGAAAATCGATACTTTGATGGCATCGTTTCGTTAAAGAGTGTACTAAAACATTACGGTAGGTACCAAAAAGATATACATAGTGCTTAAGATATTTAATAATAAAAATTGTATTTTTTAAACTTTACATTAGGAAAGTAACTTTGGTATGAGCATTATATGCTTTACCACGCGATATTTTATTTGATGATACAGATCTCGTTAAAACGTATTTGTTTGTTAGTAATACCTCTAAGTAATGCTTTCGCAGTATAAAAATACACGATTGATTAGTCGGGAATATCACCGGACATTGATTTGGTTTTCTTGACATATAGCTTGCCTTGCGTGCAATGCCAATATAGTATACCTTTAGTCATAATAAAAAACGCTATTTTACATTGGGAACATAACTTTTAAAACTCTATTGTATAATTCTGTTAACTACGGACGAACGAAATCATTTTTAGATCATTCGTCCTCAGGAAATGGTACATACAAGTCACAGGTAAAAATTTATCGACAAGGATCGTCATTAGGTTAATCAATCACAAACAAATACTACGTTTAATACAAGCAACTACAAACTATTATATAATACTATAACAAATAATAATAGGTATATATCGGTGACATTGCGTCAAAAATACAAAACAAAAGTTATATAATATTATCTATCGTCCTTTGACTTAATGTGTGACATAGGAATCAATGTTTTTGTAGTATAAGGTAATGTGCTTTGTACTATTATATAAAACTATTAGCTAATATAGTATTTACTACACTTCGTGGTAGATAGCTACTAGGTAGGTACTACATGAATTTCTTGTAAACATGTCTTATTTCTAATAATCACGGTGCGAAATGGTAACGGTTACGACAATACAAATTCTTAATTTAATAACACTCCCTTTGCTACCCAGCCCGACCAAATATTTAATCAGTTTCTAAGATGAGCCTTGGCTACTGGTACTACTCAATCTCCGCATAACCCCAGTCTTATTATTAGTATTATTGGTAATCGCATTACTAATGTATTGCAAAATGGATCGCGGATTTAGAACGTTGGGAATCGTCGTTATCGTTCGAGATTGGTCTGTTACGTCTTGCGTTGACAAGATTGTCTTCAGTGCCTTATCCCACCACCATACCATTCTGTGTTGCATTGTGTAGGTAAAGTCCGAGATCGACTCTTCCGGGACGGAGAAGCTAGATTCTGCAGTATTAATGTTAAAATAGTACTTTCGGTTGGCTGATCGACTTAGGGCCATTGTCCATGGATCTTTCGTAATTTTCAATAAGAGGATACCCGCAGGCCTAATAAAAGGTAGCGTTTCGTCCGTGTGATCTACGGGACATACTAACTGGGCTCCTGCACCATAACCTGGAATAGCCCGATTCCCTAATTTGTCAAATATGTCTACCATATTTTCCATTCGCACAGGATTCTTTGCCCTAACAGCACATAAATCTGGCCTGCTTGACTTATTCATTGATTTGGCAAATTTCACACAGACTTCATGCCTTTGTGTATAATGTAGCGATCTAATATCTTTGCCACCTAGAAATAAGCCATCTATTATGTGAAAAGTCTTAATGACTGATTGTGTAGGTCTTGTACCCTGAACTTCATGAACAAACTCGGCATATACAATTGTATCCTTGCATAATTCCAGATTTTGGGTTATGTGAGTCCATGTCCCACCATTAAAATAGTATATTCGGTTCCGGCCCATTGAGAAATAAAAACCACGATTTTTGTCTTCAGCATTTGCTTCAATAACTACAATCCTCCAGTCGTACGGAGAACGAATACACATTTCCATGTTTTGTTCAACTAGTTGAGCCTCGGGTCGTCCAAACACATCTCCTGAATTCGAGCCGACCAACACTTTAAATCTAGCATCAGGGCCGCCTAACTGAATCATTTTCTTTGAAATTGGTGATCTATCTTCGGACATTTTCCACAAGGCGTAACATTGAGAGAGAATGTGGTCTTCTCGAGTATCCTTTAGGAAAGGATCACGACACAGCATGACCATCTTTCGCAAATTTAGTAATTGTTTTCGGCCAATACGGTCATTGCTACTAACAATGTAGTTAAAAAACTGTCGATTTCCTTTAAGTATATCCATTGAAACTAATTCTAGAATATCCTGATCTAACTCTTTTTGTTGTGAGTTCCAACTCCAGTAGAGCACATGGCACGAGCTTAAATAATTATAAATGGAAGAAGTATCTGGTTTCTTCCATTTACAAATTAAATATCTTTCTGAGTTTGCCGGTCGACTAGTATTCGGTTTGTGAATTCCGACGAGATCAAATGAAAGATACATCAAATATATCAAACCGACTGTAAAAGGGGTAAGAGAATCAAACAGTTTGCATACGAACATACCACCCGGCCGTATTACCGATAGAGCCAAAAGACATTGGGACAAATAAATTTGCGCACTAGCGACTTCTTGAAGTTCTTTTTTCTCTATCTCGAATCCTCCATCGGCCATCATTAAATGAACGCCATGATTGTCTGTAGATATATTAACGTGTCTAATAAATGCAGCTACGTTAGTTGGATTATAAACGTCACCGTCCCCCGCAGGGCCGTATATTGGTTCAAAACTTTCAGGACTTCCCAAATAAAATGAGCCAATATCAAAATCCAGTTTGCCTTTCAAAGTCATCCCAAATCCTTTCGCACCCCAAGTTTTCCGGAACAACACGTACTCGGAAAATGCTCCAGGTCCAGCACAAACGTCCGCAAAGTAGAATAATTCGTTTGGTCCAACCGCTGCATGCTTATCCGGCGAGTTTGTTGTTGGCTGCGTTATTGCAAATGATAGTATAGCATCTAAATTGGCCATTTTCATTCCAGCCCTGGATACGAATGGGCCATTTCCAATGGATTCGAATGGATTGCACCTAGACCGGACATACTGATACTCAGTTTTAGTCAGGACATTTAAACATTTCTGCAAATTTGACATAAAAATCACCGCAAATTAGGATCATAAATTCAAAAGATAAGAGTTTATTGAGACAGCATTACAGCAAATATACAAAGACAAATTCGTATGTCATTTTAATGCTGATTTTACCTTAAACACAAGTAGATCTTTCAAAATTATAGGATTGATGAAATTTGTTTCAGAAGCTATGCCAGTTTTCTTTGGACCTAATTTCAACATCGCTGAAAGAAAGTGGAAATCGCAAGCATGCTCAGGGGAACTCTGAGGTATCCATTGAACCACTTCATCTAGAGATATTTTCTGTAAGTACATAATACGAAGTACAGAACATGTCACATATCTATATTCTTTTCTAATTCATTTAAACCGCCTAAAGATTAATTTACCTCTTCAAAATTAACAAGTTGGTCCACGACGATATCCGCTTCGTGAAGGGTATTAAATATACTTTCCACTTTCGAGGCTGACACTTCATAATCATTCATAAATTGTGCAAGCCCCTTTCCTCTTCGAAATCCCATTTGTTTCTAGAAGAGCCAGACATCAACAGATTATATCGATATTATAGAAACCAAGTCATGTTGCGTTTTCAAGGTATAACGTACATACAGGCAAACAAGCATATCAAAAGCAATAACCGCCACCCGTAGTAAATAATTTAAAAACAAACAAACAATGAATGATCTACCATAATTTCGGTGGAAGACGACCAAAATGTTACTTGACTCACATCAGGTGCCGCCGCAGCTTCTCCTTTGCCATTTTCTGTCTGTCCCGTTTCACCTCCGAGTTTACCGTTGTGTACTACGCTCCCACGTTGTTGTTCTTCAGGGGCCTTTATTACTGGACCTGCGTTCAACCTCTTACAAGGGACAGGTAAGTTTTCAGAAGCACTGCATCTCCTAGGATCTCTCGGTATGGGTGCGCTATCTGTGGCATCGTCTTCTCGTTCCTGATGATGCCTACGGGAAGGGTGTTTACCCCTCTTGAAACTTGTTGCCTGTGCCTCGTCATCACTCGAACTAGAATCTAAATACATTCAACAGTTAAGATAATAACTGAATTCAGCAATGCTGTCATTTCAAATTCATTTGTCATTAAAAGTAATTTGTCAGATTACCACTGTCCTCTGCTCCTCTTTTCATTTTGAGTTTATCATGGATTGGATGATTCACAATTCAGCTCGACAAAATCTCTATAATCTATAATGAACAAAAATTTCACCTAATTAATTAATATACCCGAATGACACCAGATGATTATCATCAACAATCAGTTTGTAGTAGGTATACAAATCAACCGTACACTGGTCGACTTGAGACCGACCACCACCCCAACCCCACCACTTCCTACGACCTGGCACGGCAACTGTCACGTGTACTACCATTAACTGTTACATCTTCGCATGTGACATCGAGTGTGCAAAATAGTGTACGTACATCAATTAGATTTTTAGGCGCACTGAATGCCACCCACTCTGCCAAATCACAACAATCAACCAAAATTCTATCTAGCACTCGTGGTGACTTGTTTGATTCTGCGCCTTCACTTTAAACCGACAAGAGAGCGAGAGGAACATGCACACTCAGTCAAAAGGACTTTAAAATTTAAAATTTACACAGGTAAAACGTGGTTGCTGGTTGAAAGGAGAGACAAGAAGAACACTGCTCTTCTTCTGATAGCATCATCCGCCCGCCCGCACACGCAGTAGCACACACACACACGAGTGGTGAGTGAGGATTCTTTTTTTTTAGGTGCATTAGTAAACAAAACACTTTTTTTGTTGATTGACTCGAGTCGAGTCGACTAAAAAGGTAAGTAAGTATATGAAGGAAGAAGCAGCAGCAATGAGCAAAAAGTGTGCAACTACGTATATATGTATATATATGTATAAGAAATATGCACAACAACAACAACAACAAACGAACGAGCACAAAAATTGGATAATAAGAAGAATCAGAAAAATGCATCGAGAGTGCGTGTGTGTTTGTCAGAGGAGGATCCGATCGGGGGGATCTCGATCACCTACAAAAATCAATGGCGCTTTGAACCATCCTCCTCGGCAAGGGAATATTGTGCTGTGCGGACGGAACAAGTGTGCGGGGAACGCAAGACGTCTTCATGAATGACGTTTGTGCCAAGCGAAGCATGTAGGCAGGCAGGTAGGCGTCGTGGTGGGTCTCTCTCTCGTCTAGTCTATTTGACTCGAGAGCGAGAGGGTGAGATATAATATTATGTGCCTAAATGTAAATGTTGTCAAGGGTCTGTGCAGTGCAGTGCACTGTGGGGTATCTCGTTGTTTTAAATATTCTATGGATTCATTTCATCTAAATCTCAAAGTCAGTTCTCGTTCTCACTAATAAGTACTTAAGTAAAGTAAAGTTTAAATGATCGGTCTATATCGGACACACTGAAAAGATAAAGTTTCCGTAAATGAGCAAATGACATCAAAATTTGAAGCGCATGAATAGGACTGGTTAAAATTAATTAATAAAAATCATTACATGGCATAAGCCACCGCAAGCAACCGTAGTTGTTGTACTAGTTGATGGAATAATATTCAAAAAGCTTTTGAACAGTTTTTAAAAAATGAATGAGCAAAGACCTCGACGAGTCTCCGTCACGGTCCGGGAAGGACCCAGCACAGAAAGACGAGACGAGCAAATGAAAGATGTTATGAAGGATGTTTTCAGTTGCTGCGATTGCAAAGGAGCCCAATGTGTACATCGGAGGAGTCTAGCGGATACGAGGCTCGCGAGACCATCATGGACCAAAGTAGCAGATATTCCCACCGAGTTTTTGCCATTTGCAATGGAGAAAGCTGTGGCTGGAGACTCGGAGCGAGAAGATATGAATAAACATCTGCGAGATGACAACTTGGATGATTTCCAGCGGGCAGCTATTTGTCTAAAGTCAGACCACAAAGCTTTCGCAGCTTCAAACTTTGATCGTTTCATAAAAGAGGATGGGGGTCGTGCAATGAGCGAAGTGTGGCCACTTATGGAAAACGAGCTGAGAGGGGAGGAGCCCGACCTGGAATTTCATGAAGCTGCATCTAGAAAGTTTCCCGTTGCCATTGTGGAACTTTACAAGAATGGAAATGGGGATGGGGCGAGAGAGCTATTAAAACTTATTTTTGATCTGATTCCCTCGGACCAGGAAGAAATCTCCGGGTTTTGGGTGCACACATTGGAGAAACTGGTGGACGCATGTAATTCTGGTGATATACAGAAAGATATATTTCCCACGATCGTGGAAAGGTTTTGTGGAAAACACAGTTCGTCCAATGCGAAAATAGGAGCGTGCCGCTTACTGCAAAAGCTTGCTGGAAGATTTAATCATGAGGTCATTCAAAAGAAATTACTCCCACTGGTAGAGCACATAGCAAGAGATAATGATCCCGAGGTTCGTCGGTCAGCAGCAATTTGTCTCCCTGAAATGATGCACCGTACGAAAAACAAAGATCACGCTTTGAAGGTAATAAACATAGTTAGCCAGGATACAGACCCTAGAGTACGAGCAGCAATTACCTCTACCATTGTCCAATCGATATCACTAATGAGCGATAACATCAAAGACCCCAGAAATAGAGTATACTTGGAGAGCGCCATGCACGCCATTAAGGCGTTAGTGAAGAGAGCATACGTCAATACAAATGTTGAATTACTTGTTGCCTACTCTGCATACATGGGTCGTGTCTGTCACGCATTTTCGATGGCAGAGGTAATGAAGCCACGAGACGTTCTTTGGTACCTGGACGCGTTCCTTCAGTTGAGTAGATACGATTTAAAAGGTTCCGATGCTGGAAATTTTGATGCAGAAGCAACAATGCCAGTGGGATTTGCAAACTTTCGAGCAAATACAGAGTTTACTAAAAGACAATCCATTCTAGAATCGCTTATTAGTACGAAACCACTCACGCAACTTGAGGTTGTAAGCGCTTCCGAAGCTGCTCTAAATGCAGCTCGGGCTGTCACCTCTCTTCGAACCTGTGCTGAAGGGAAGAGAATGTCTATTCCGTACGGTGGTGGGTCGCTAGCGCTTAAAACATTTTGTGCAAAATTCTGTGGACCGGATTGTGAAAACGCATACCAATGTCGGGTTAACGCTGCAAAAGAATTTTATGAGTTTATGCTGTTTGCCAAACCAATCGTGGATTTTCGACATGGACTTCACCCTCTTGTTGTTGATTTAATGCATGATATAAGGCCGGAAGTGCGAGCTGCAATGGCAGAGAACATTTTACCAATTATGGAATACCTTGGTCTGGATGCTGAACTCTTACATGGAGAGCTTGTCTATGGATTGACAGATGATGACTTGGACGTGGTTCAAGCCATTGTACCTGGTCTTGCAAAAATCCTAAAGTGCCTTGTTGATGCGAAAGTTTTATCCCCTGAACGAATAACGTCGAGAACAGTTGAAA
Source organism: Dicranocentrus wangi (assembly GCA_036850665.1). Lineage (NCBI taxonomy): Eukaryota > Metazoa > Arthropoda > Collembola > Entomobryomorpha > Entomobryidae > Dicranocentrus > Dicranocentrus wangi. The sequence continues at coordinate 43,991 of JAANSN010000821.1, forward strand.
TTGGGGGTGCGCTACTCTACTGCGAGGAACGACTAAATCAAACAACATTTTACATGGTACATCAAACCATGCTCGAGCAGTTCAGTACACTTCCCTTCTGCCTGCCTGGTGACTACATCTACAGTAACTTTGTCCCTGCTCTCTTTCACAGGCTTCGTCGTATGAGGCAAATGCCTTGTCGACTTGCTGCCGTCGACGCAATCGTCATTTTCCTCCGAAACTGTCGACGTGGCTCTCAAAGAGAAGACATCCGTAAACGGATTAAAGAAGGTAAATGCCTCAGATTACCCAAAAGTCATTCCGTATTACGGTCATTGGTAAATACTTCCAAACTAAAAAATATGCCTATTTAGTATGCAATTTTGACTTTGCTGTTGGTTGAAACTGTGTCTGAGTGGAGGGCATATGGTACGATTTGTATTGGACTTTAGAAACATTTTTAAGTGAGGCTTAACTAAATGAGCATGTCAGATGGTTCAAAAGTTCAAAATAGTAAGTAGCATAATATAACAGTTTGCATTTCCTACGTAAAATTCTATTGGCGAAATTACACATTCTTGCAAAACTTCTGTTTGACCTGGATATTCGAGTGACAGCGAAACGCACACTTTCATAAATGAAACTCCATGGAAGGAAGGACGCACACGACGATGTAGTATGTATTTGTTTGTAGTATTAATACAACTTGTCAACCGAGAGTAATCCTTGTTGACAAGTTGTATTATGTGTGGAGGCTGGGGGCTTCATCTAGTCCATCTTGAAACGCTACCAAATCCCACTGGGAAACTCAACACACCCGGAGCTTTATTTTTGCGAGACTGACATTTATTCGTTATATTGTCCTCAGTGACGCTGTACCAAATTGTCGCTCTTCCGGCAGTATACAAAATTCCCCGAAACTTCGAAATGAGTTCGTTGTGGTAATTTATCAAAAGAATTCATTTTTGCTAGCACTACCCACAAAGAAAATAATTATTTTCTCTTCCCCTTGCGCCTGGGA
>JAANSN010000822.1:0-44986 GCA_036850665.1 Dicranocentrus wangi
TGAGACGACGTCGGAAGTCGAGCGGAGGCCTGCCAACTACCATCTTCGTTCCACGTTGTCAACACTTTCCTCCCTGAACCCTCCGCGGAACGGGGCTGAGTGGGCTGTGATGGTTGAACGGTCTTGGCAATAGCATCTACCACCGGGGAAACTGGAAATAAACATGTACAATTTGTAACTGTGGTCGAAGGGAAAAAGCAATCGGGATTCACTCTCTTAATTTTTATAGATCACGACAAGAAAACAAAATAAAACGTTGGGTTTAATCTCTTACCATTTGCAGGTTTTGCATCCACTCTGTAACTGAGGAACGCTGATGAACACACTAACAAGCTAATCAGACAACTTAACTTTGAGTTCACCGGCAACATTTTGGCAACTCCAAAGCGTGACACTTTCCTGGCCATTTCACAACGTGTAATGGAGCTGAATTGCTCCCAGAATTTTTTTTATAAATTTCAGTTCGTTGACAGTTTCACTTCACAAACTTTAACAAACATTCATAAAAAATAAGTATGTCTTATTTTTCGGGAACCCCTGCAAAAACAGTTCGTAACGAAAACAAAAAAGTACTTATGCTTCAGTAGACGCCTAAACCGGAAACGTAAGCGGGGGTACCTTGTACAGGCTAATCATTCGCCTCTGTATAATTCTCCACTTTCAAGAGAGTCCTTTACTTCCCCATGTCTGCTCCCACATGAGTTCATGCAACAAATGAAGATGAATTGTTGTTTAGAGATTTAAAACATAGGATCAACGAATACAAGTGCGGGTGTGCAAATAACGGGGGAATGAGTTGTTGCTCACGTTTTTAAATGTAAAAAAGGGGATGAAACTATAGGCTTGTATTAGAAAACAATATAGATATATATATATATAGCTCTTTCGTGCTAAACATAGAACTCGTATACCTTCATAATGATGAGCGCTAAATAGTTGAAGCATGTAAGGATTTTTACGACTATTATTAAAGTATCTGGTTAGCAGCGCTCGCTGCTGTCTTAATGGGTTGCACAGTAGTGTATCTAATAAATCTCCCGAATCCCGAGTAATACTGCACGAAAAGTGAGGAAAGAAAAGTATAGTCAATTTTTCAACAAAATTTATTGCAATTCCTGCTTTCGCCTGTTTTCCTCTTATCACCACCTAAAACTGCCTTCACTCTTTCAAGTCCTTCTGGTGACTGACGGTGAAGCGAGCGAAATTTTTCGGACCAAAGAAGGTACCATGATGATTAAATCTGCATCATAAAAATTTTGCGGTAGATAGATATAGAGTCTCCATTTTTATCTGTAATCGTTATCATATTACTGTTTAAATATATGCCTGTGAGAAGTATGTTGTTCCGTAAAGGCATGAGTGAAAAGATGTCTGTGTCATATTCAATTCGTGTGTTGATGGGGAGCCATTTACCGCAGCATAGCTAAAAATTACCTTTCTGCACAAAGCAACTCACAGCTCATCTCTCAGCACCGGCATCATTTGACATGTACATGGTCATTGAAATGAAAGTCAATAATATGGCTACATTTTTTTTATCCTAATGTAGCTAATAATACATATATGAAACATTTTATTTATTTTCAGTGCTGCACGGGAAGTGTTGTAGGATCCAAACATTTCATTTACAATTTCTGTCTACAGTTAACTAGCCAAAAATACACTTACATACAGAACCTATATATCGCATGAAACACTTACAGTGTATTGTAGATAGTGTACAAATAGAGAACTCGGGTCGGCGCTATTTTTTCGTTCATGATATATATTCCCACTGTGTATATTTTGCATTTCATTGTCATCCTCGTCATTCTTTTTTCGGCCATTCATTCATCTTTTCTCGTCTCTTTAGACAACGAGAAACTCAATCTGTTTTGCTCACAACAATGAAAATTTCAGCGAGAGACAGGGCTCTACTGAAGGAAATGCATCATGACTTGATGTCCTATTATTATTGTGCTTCACAAACTGTTTTTTGCAAACACAACCACGTATACGTTTTGCCGTTTTTAACCTACTCCCGCACCTCGTGAATTCGAAGCACTTTGTTGATTTGTGCAGATAACACCAAAAATAGTTTTTTTTCCGAGATGTAACCTTGCACAGTTATTTTGTATGTAACTATGTATCAGAGAGTGACTACAAGATTTATTTTCACATTAAAGAAACAATTTATAAGACAGAATGAGAGACGACGAGGTAATCAAATATCATGAAAAAATATGGGCCGGTGAGGTAGGGGATTCACAGGTAGTAAGCTAAACAGGGATTTTTCGACATTAAACATTTTTTAACAGGAGGTGGATGGATGGCTAAAAGAATTATTACCTTTCTTCAGCCCACTGGGGGATTATCACGAAATTTCGTAGTGGGGATACAAAATTCGAAATTATTTTTGCATATCCGTCTCGCTCTAACGGAGGATGAGCATACACGGGCATGCTGCATTTATAACTCAATTAGAACAACTATAATTGTTAGTTCTCATTTTACTAATAGCGAGCAAGGGAAAGACGTGAAGGAACACAATGTGAGCAGTCTTTCTTGCAAAAACTGGTTGTTGAAGGACAACAGGGATATTTTTAATCGTATTTAAATATGACATGAAAAATGCATAAGTGCATGAAAAGCGAGAATGCTCTTTCCATTTTTATTCAAAACTATTTTTTTGTGATAGAGTGAAAATAGAAACTCCTCTCCTTCATACTTTTTTTTGACAATGATGGCACAATACAACCGTTAAAATATATTTCTTTAAAATCACCAATTCCGTATAGAATGCATTTTTCATTTTTAATACAATTGTTGAGGAAATTTGCATTGTCAGAATGATTTGTTATTTGTAAACCTAGAGCCACTAGCCGCTACTGAAAGACGCTACGGTGGTGTGTGGAGATAGGGTGAATGGGATGGAGATTGAAATTGGTTATTTTGAAATAATTCTTGACATTAGTTTCACTGAAATGTGGGGTAATAATTTATGATGACTTCACTCGGTGTGTTACTTTTTCATTTTGGGAGGGAGAAGGGTTTCTCGCGAGTGGCATCATCACTGGCATCATGAATGGTAGGCGAGTGCTGACGTATTGTGAGCAAAATCTTCATTTTTCATTTGCATAGTTGTAATCAAACAAACACAAGGATTTAGACATGGTCTCAAAATCTCAACCCTGTGATTAAAGTACCTGGGGGATTTACGCAGTAGTGCTGTTATTGAACTGCATTTATTATGTATATTATCCCAGTTTAAAGAAAGTGACAAAAATTGTGAGTCTACTGTGAATGACCGGAGGACAAAAAGATCCGAGTTATTTGCAATTTCTTTCAAGTATTTACTTTCTTTTAAAACCACTACTGCGGGTAAGAGGTAAGAGCTTTGAGATTTAGTTTCGGCACTTCTTCAAACATATTGTAGAGTTTGGTTTGCATATTTTTTTAGAAAACCAAAATATTATGTTACATGTTCGAATCATATTCAAGTCACGATGATAAATAATGTAATATTCAATATTTGATAAGAGCAACTCGGTATCCGGTTCCGGCGTACACCTTTACTAATTTTAAGAACAAGTTCTCCCAAGTATAGGTTATTTATTTAGTAGTGTCCGCATTAGGATATTCTATTCATTTAAGTGTAAATTACACTAATTACTACTTGGCATTCCTAAAATGGCGACTTCGTAATCTAATCTTTGTATCTTCGTGTAGAGTTGAAAATAGAACAAAATGGTTGGCTTATTGATTTGAGTAAGATGTGTAAAAACGTAAATACAATATCCAAAATATTATTTCAGTGTGCTTCAAATGCTGACCGTTACAATTAGCTTTTATTTCTCGGAATGCACTGATGAGTGAAAACACGTGTGCCAACAAAGCAATAATTGTGTCAAATCAACATGTCCATTGTTATTTGTGTGTATAAATGCTGCACAATTGAGAAAAGCAAGTGTTCTTTTCAAAATTATGAACAAGGCCAACAAGAAAGCATAGCATGGACCCTATACTTGTTTGCAGTTACCAATATCGTCATTTCGAGTTTCGAGGTACATGTACAGTGGAAGTGGAAGATGAAATGGTCATTCTCGTCATGTCGTACGCCTCGTTATACTTTCGAAATCAGATACCTGCGTTCGAGTGCTATCTTAGGAGAGTCCTGTCAACAAAGGATATTGTTGTCTTATCAAATATTTATTCATTTTTTGACATTTGAATGAATTCATTCGAAGTTGAACAAGAACATAAAAAATCATGCGTAAAATCGGGCCCTTCTGCAACAACGTAGCACTGTTTATTATTATTAATGTTTGTCTGTTGAAATTATTCATATCCTTCAACAAAAGTAGAGCAATTCATACGACTAGTGATAAACCATATTTCAAGCCTGTGTAAAACGACATCTTGTGTAGGCCACGCCGTTCCTCTACTTTTACGAAACCTCTTGGTAGTCTCGGATCAATTCCTTACTGTCAGGATGAACACAAAAATAGCATTTAAATGCCCAATAGTTCAATCATTGTTAGCAGAGGAGGACATCAAACCTTAGATGCTTTGCATGTTCTTTTTTGAAAGTTTATTCAATTAGGTTTGGGAAGACTTCGGCTGTTGACGTCGTTTTCCCTGCAAATACGTAACACATTGAATTTAGACTCGGTACATCTTATGTATTACTTCCTTGTACAAGGTAATTCAGACATTAAGATATTAAAATATGATTTTTGTTACTATATATATGGTTTGTGAGGTCGATTGGGTCGATAAATCGGGTTAAATGCAGAGGTCGCTTTTGGGAAAACGAACTACCTTCCGGCTATTTATGACTTCCACTCCATCATTGGAATCCAAAGGGTACGCGAAAAGAATGAGATTAAAAGTAAATGATATTGCTATTCCTGTTCCACGGAAGGCATTTTTAGCGTTACTGTTTAGTGTATTTAATTTTAAAATTACTAGTCGTTACTGATGGGCGTGGAAGATCCTATTCCAATTTACAATTCCAACTACTACATTTTGATAGTTATCCATTCGCGCCCTTGCTCTGGAACATTAAAATAACCCGGCTTCGTCGGTGTCAGCCTCGGCGAAACGTTTTTAGCTAGCACCAACATTGAAGTTTACTTCTTGCCTGGTTAGAAATCTGGGTAGTATGGTAATAATTTAATCATATACTCCAAAGCTTCTTAACAATGTTCATCTTACGTATATTAGATTAAGATCTGTTGTCTGCCCATCAGTGTGCTCAAAATGCTGACGATGACTTTCAGTTTCAGTGACCAAATGACCATCCTTCACCTTCACCTAGATCCGACATGTTTGGAATTCGGTTGAAACATCAAGCAGCCTATGAAAAATTTCACCAACGGAAGCATGCTGGCTTCAATTGCGGCATTAAATAGGCATGCATTCTAGTTGTGATAAGATCAGATGAACATTCAACATTTCTTCAAGTAAACCTTTCCTTGAAACCATTTATCCTCCTAAAAACTGGCATGGCTCATATGAAGTGGATGAATATGAATTTTCGTCGATGGATTGATGGCCAGCATGTTATTGTAATAGTATTTATTTTTAAAGCATTTTTTTACCTAATTTGTAAGCTAACCTGTATATAACTTGTAAAACAGTAGTGATATGAAAGAATTTAAATTGTACAACAGAAGTAATTTTTAAATATACATTATTTATAGCTCGGACAAGATTATATAAATATTGTTATATGCCTAAGTATCAAAGCAGTTTATATATTGTACAATACTTGTAGTATCCACTTTACAAATTAGTTAACGATTACATCATTACGGATAAAAACAATAATATACAGAGCCCACGGCCCACAAAACCAAAAAAGTGGTTAATAGTGTAAATCTGTAAATACCGTCGACAAATATATACAACAACTGTAATATCTATTGAGATTGCAGTTAAGTTATACAGCAAGCAATACTTAATAGAGAGATTGGTTTTTACAGTCAACTCACGACGACACAATTCGAACGAGATTATTAGCTAGGTAAGCAGTGGGTAGGGGGAGTGGGTAAATTAAATGGATTTTCAGCGTACTTGCACATAAGTTAATTAAATAGCAGTTTTATAGCTTAGCCGCTCTTCCGTCGGCGTAAGTCAGATAACGTAAAAGTTTAGTACTATATAGGGAGTTATGACGCTGGTTAGGTAATCGTAAATGCAGTAAAACGTTAGGATAATTGTTAACATTCTGCTGACTTAGAGTATCTCTACGCCTTCTCCCCAAAACCATTGGCATTACTGCGGCGAGAGTAGCTGGAATCATTCCTGCTCCTACTGCTGCGTAAACTGGATTTATATTCTTAAGTCCTTGTCTAATTTTTCCTGAAAGATTACTCCTTAGCGGGGTTGTTGTACTGGATTGTAATTGCAAGTCTGCATTACTACTTGTCGCTCGTCCATCTCCAAAGTAGGATGATAGAACGGGTGAAATGGTGCTACTGCTGAAGCCATAACTTTCCCCGTCATCCGAGGGATTGGGTCGAATTGTGTTAACAATTGGTGGCCTTACTGTCGTCCCACCTCTGTGAATAAGTACGGGGGTTAATGTAGATAATGTTGCGTTAACTCTGTGAAAAGCCTCATCCTGAGTCCCGTGTTGGTACGGCCATAAATCCTTACCATGTCGATGAGGAGGATGGGGTTCACGGAATGGGAAATCATTCCTATTAATATCAGGATGAAGCCAGGATGGTATCTTGTTTCGATCGGAGGACTCCTGACGATGCTCATGTCCTTTCGATAGTGCCACTCTGCGTGAGTTGGAAATGAGGACCCAGCGGGGGTCATCCTCGCTTGCCTGCTTCGCTGGATATGATGACGGATGGTGGTCACTAAAACGATTGATGAATGACGGGAACCTAGTGTTCGGCGGGGCTGACCATGAGCCAGTGGCAACTATGGGCTTTCTCGTTTCTGTCGTTGAAGACCATCCCGTGGATGCACTACTGGATGTGGAGAATGATGAAGGGTAATTAGAAACCCCTTTGTTCTGTTGCCAGCTTACAGTTGCTGAAAGTGGGCCATCGGGATATACAATGTCATTCCATGAGTTTGTTGGGTAGCGAGTCCAAGGAGGATAAGGATGACCCTTTTGATCCACCCCAACCACCTGTCATTTGAGGTGGGGGACTGTATGAATCTTCAACTTCTGGTCGGAGAAAGGAGGAACTTGCTGGACGGTTTCCTCCTAAGATTCTGTTTTCATCTATCCTATCCCACCAGGAGGGTCCGGCATTAGGTCTGTCTCTGTTGGTTTGCCAACTTGTGGTTGGCAGTTCTGAAGAATGGGTTCCCTTCGGAACCCACTTGGAGATGGTAACTCCTGCAACCGGAATCGGGTCTAATTTCACCCAATTTTTGTTTTGATCTGAATTTCTTGTGCCATATTTAAGTTGTTCTTCTAACCATGCTGGTAACCGTGATCCTCCTCCTCCACGTTTATCATGTTCCCCATTTGAACTCCATCCCCACCGATCTGCAAAGCTGTCAGGGCTGAGCTCAACACCAACTCGTTTTGAGAAATTCACTGTATTGGCGGAATTTCTCTTGCTAAAAGTACTTTGTGAGTGTGGGTGGGACCTCTCGGTGTCACGTATCGTGAAATTTCTAGCGAAATTGAATGGATCATAGGCATCTGGAGAAAGGGGTTTTAGTTTTACCCAGCCTGGAGGAGAGGTACTTGTGGTGGTAGTTCGTGTAAATCTATCTCCAACTCCGTTCCGCCTTGAAAAACTCATCGGTCCCTTTATCGAATTTCTCCCATCATCTACTACAATAAAAGGAACCGCAAGCTGGGAATGATAATTAGATGACATACTTTCCATCATGTTGTCATCCAGTTCCAACCGACGGCCCGGTCCTACATTCCCACCGTCATATTTCTTCGCTTTGAATTTCCTTATTGTTATAATAGACTGTTCTCCAATCTTCCAGAGAGCTGGATGGGACTGTTGATGACATAAAACCTGCCTCCACGCACCTTGGACCAAAGCAGTTATTTCTCAGAAAGTACGTAGATTTCTGATGATCATCCATGGAACCTTTCCTCGTGTTCGTTTCAGCATTTGGATACTTTAAAGATTTTCCACTTGATACTCTTAGGGCTAGTGGCTTTGCAGAAAATGAATAAGAAGATGGCGACTCGCTTCGCTCAAAGTCATTGCTTGGAAATCCACGGGAACTTTCACCTGAGCGAGGAAATTCCTCCTCGAATGGTAAAAGTATTCCAGCCTCGGCAGAATCTGGTAATAATCTGGTCTCTGCGCTAACATCATCCGAAGACTTGAAGGATCTGGCGGTTAGTACATCTGCCAATTCAGACGCGGAAGGTACAAGCGAATCGTTCGACAAATTCGGTTGCTTCTCGTTCCCAATGTTTTTCTGTAGAGAAATTTTTTCTTTGTGTTCTGCAGCTCTACAATTATTGATTGAGAAGAATCCCAGGATAGTAACAGTTAACAGGATACGGCTTGCTAACTCCGTTGAAACCATGATGGTGCAAATTGAAAAGTGCTAAAATCACGCACTTCTTGCGGATTCTGAATAATAACAAAAAGGTAATTTCAAAATAGATCGTAGGTAGAATATTTAGTTCGTATGCAAAAAAAATCTTCACGTTTCTCACTTTTTCTATGTTCTGCTCAAATGCGTTTCTGTTTTGTATAAAAACTCGATTCCTGAATGTGCTGACACAGGTTGCATTCATATAATCCCTGTCTGAAATTTGCTTCAGTCTTGCGACCACGTGAATGCAGACTTTGTCGTCGTGGGATGGATGGTACCCTGAAACGGAATGATGACAGCTTAGTGGTCCAATTGTGGCAGACAGGAAGTGGAAATGTCGAGTTGAAGCCCAGAAAGCTGATTTTGTGAAAAAGAAACCATCATTAGCCTAAAAGGTTATACTTTGGTATGTCGTATTGATAAAAAAAATTTACTGCATTTTAACACAAGAAACCGAATGTTAAAGATTTCGATATATCGATATAAGTCATTTGGATAGTAAAAGCTACACCAAAAGCAAAGTGGCGTATGCATTCATATTTCATACCTCTAAACACTGTTCCAGTATTCCAGTTTGTTTTACCAGTGAAAGTTTCTGTTATGCCTACTTTCAATGTTACAGCCAACGATTGTGCACACGCTTTGTTATTGTTACCTATTTAGTAATCCTGTTAACAGCTAGAAAACAAAACAATCAACTACGTTAGGTAAACCAAAAATGCAGAATTTTATAATTGAATTTGAATGGGGTTTCACCTGTGTCGCGTCGGGGTGACTCTGTCGTTAGATTGTCAGCTCCTAATTAATGCACGAATTGTATTTACACCGTTCACCACAAAATGTCATTTTATAACACAGCCAAAAGCGATTACCCATGTTGCTGTTTTAACCCTTGAAAAAAATGCATATTTTCCACATTATCAACCTGATAAAACACTCAACCCTTCAAGATCACTGCGCACACAAAACTTTTTGCTTCTGTCAAATCCACGAGTCACTCGTCGTCGTATGCTTAGTTTTCCCCTTCAAGATAAACTTGTCCATCCGTCAGAGTTTCCGTTTTTGTTCTGACCACGGAACAACTTTTCAGGCGATGATGTTGGATCCCCTTTCAATCAAGCAATGGGACTGGCTTTGTCGTACTCTTGCAATCCTCATGTAATCTTTATAATTATTCCCATTTAGGAAAACGCTGTTTTGTTCTACCATGTAAATTATACATTTACATACACACACACGTGTTTAATGCGAGTGTCCCACAACACCAGAATAATACTTAATGGCCTATGAAATTAGTAATGAAAAGGGAACGATCAATGCAAAAGTACTGGTTATTTTTTGGAGACTCTTGTCGCAAGCACGCTTTTACAGTGCATTATCTCCTATTATCAAGTCACTCTTCAAACTGTCAAGTTCCTTTCCCTTGTGAAATCCATGCATTTCTACCATTGTCAACAAGAGCAAAGAAGGAAACCGAGTAATATAATTGCGGATAATAAGAAGAGCAAGGCCAAGGTAAAAAAAATGGTGCTTATTTCCCTTGACACTTGGTAGTCGGTAAGTGCATGTTCGTAAGTAAAATATCTCTTTAACTCTCGACGATTAGCTAAATACTGACTGAATTTTCACGATGACTTTTAGAGAGGTGCGCATGATACGTATACGTAGAAAACTCTTACAATCTAAAAAACCATCATGGTGCACGAAAAGGGAAGATGTGCACAAGTACTCCTTCTGTACATCTATATATGTCCCCTCCGACCAAGTATATCAGTAATCATGTCATGCTTTCTGGGACTCGCTTCAAGACGCTTTTTCTTGCTCGCTTGTCGTGTCGTGTGAAGTGCAGGAGCATCATCATGATTGCATGATATTGCTGATGATCATGACGATGCCACAACGCAACGTTTAGAAAAGACGCTCTCATAAAAGGTGCTTTGGTTTCCTTTGTTGGCTTGTTTCTTCTAAAACTACGTAAAATTTCGGGATATAACACAAAATACACTTACGTAGTTAACAGTGGATACATACAAAAACAGTAAATAGGTACGAATGGCTCATCTTCAATAACAAAATCCTATTATACTCCGCAAGCTTAACATAATCAAATCAGAATAATAAACCATGTAAATTCAACTACCTACCTTCATAGAAAATCTTCATCGAGCACGTTAGCACTAAAACGGTGAAGGCAAAGGAGAGAAATCCAAGAAAACCCAATCTAAATAAAAAACGAGGCATGTAATGGGTGTGTTTTCAATGGGAGCAGAAGAGCATATATATGTATGTATAAACCTTGTAATTTGCATGCCTCCAATATAACCGTTTTCCTTCTCTTTATTGTATGCATGCAGGCATTTTGTAAATGTGGAATTCTAGGGAGGACCTTATTATTGTCATGTTTGCTGACAATACCAATGCCATTGTATTTATAGACGACAAGATCCTGTTGAGTCAGCCCCCTTGATTTCAGATTTCATATCGTTTTCATTTTGATAATAATGAAGAGCATGATCAACCTCAAGTTTAGTATTGATCAGTCCTTTAGGCCAGGTCAGGATCTGATGTGGTGATGATGGCGATGATACGACAAACCTAAACACGACTCTGTCGTATTTCTATGTGACAGAATGTTTGCATATCTGTAACCTCAAAATGGCATGTTTACTGTCGTAATATAGTTTAACAGCTTTTTAACCGGATTCACGCAGAAATAAGAAACTTTCAACGAAAATAAAATGGAAAGTTTTTTTCTCTTTGCGTTATACTCATATTACAATGAAAGCGGTCAATAGCAAGAATGGGTCTGGTGACGAAAATGAAGTCATTATCCATTTAGCTCAACTATAGGACTTGGGCCTTTGTTCCGATAAGGTAATAATAATAAGCAGTTTTATTATTATGTACATAAAATGAGAGGGTCAATTTATTACACATATAAATCTAAGATTTGATAGGATTAAACATAATTGCAAACAGGCATGGGCATGCAAAAGTTAGGAAACATGAATGCGCCCATGTCTATATTGGCTACTGCGATGTACGAAAATGAGTAAAAGAATAGAAAAAATCCTTTGGCCCAGATTGTAGGGTGAAGGTGAAGGTACTGAAGAGATTAAACTGCAAGAAAGATAATAAGAGTTCATTGAGTGTAGTAGTACCACTCACTCACTCAGTTTCAGTGTCCTCCTCTTCTATATCACTTTCTTCCAAAGAGCTGTCAGTCATGTCGTTTGAAGAAGAAATTAAAAGGATGCACACAGATCATAATAATACTTTAAATGGGCGAAGAGAGAAATGCATTATTTTTGAAGTTTTGCGTGCTAGTAGCCAATTATCTTCTTCTACGAATGGAAGTGGAAGTACGAAGAGAAACTAAATAAACAAGTGCATCTCGTCTTTTTAGGTATATAACAGGTAAATAGATACTCGAAGAGATAGTACCGAAATATGATGAGTGACTGCGTTTTCGCTTGGTCCGTGTGTCTCCTCGACTTTTTTGCAATTAAATGATATTAAACGCATACTCAAAGTAATCTAAGGGACTATCAGCTCGTGTTGCATACTGATACATTTACGCAGTTGTTTGTCGTTTCCCTTCATACGACAAAAATCTAAATCTCCTCAACTGAAAAACGGGCTAGATATTGCGATTGCAAGATATACGATATACGAAACTCCTATAGTAAACAGCAGACTAAACCTTTTTTTGTTAAAGATGATTATGAGGAAGATCCTCTTATTTCCAATTGTAGATACACCAATAATAAAAAGCTCAAGCAGTGAAACCCACATTCGCAGCATGGGTTATGTGTATTAAAAAGTGGTGGAACTTTTGTGAGTAGTGTTGATTGTGTGAAATGAATACACCTCTTCAAGGGTATACTAACACAATCTCTTGAAAGTTTTTCATATCAACATACATATATATAAAATGTCGCCGAGAGTACAAAAGAGTGGTAGATAAACTGACTCCTTTCTGGTCAATGCTCCTCCCGTCATTTTCTCAACATCCTTGAGAGACTGGGATGAGGAGATGGGAAACAGGATAAAAAGTCAGTAGGTTACTTGATAAAGGTAGTCTCTCTAAATCTTTGTAGATTATCATCATCATCATCATGACTAGGATATGGTGTGCATCAGGAAAAGCTATTTCGGTTTGAGATTGTGATCATAGTCGCTTTAAATAAATAATAAAGCTTTTGCACGAAGAAAAAATGCATCCACTTCTACGGAGGATAACATCAAGTGCAAGTGAATGCACTGGGTTGGGTATACACATGTAAAAGGTCAGGTACAAACATAAAACCATATTTTTGACAGACTTGTTTCTCTCCTTGTAGTGATAAGATCGCGTGATGAAAACATTACACATCTTGTAATATCTTTGTAAACATGTTTGATGCAGTTTTTGTCGCATTTAAAAACTATTTAGACACTTGCATTTTTGGCGAGTTAACGCCATTGCAAACCTTTTTTTTATTACTTGGTCAAAACCTCACTCATTTCTGTAACCGTACTACCAAACCCAATCATTCACTATTTTCCGCAGTTTGACAGTAATGTCAAGATTAATGACCAACATCCCTTCGCTCATTTGAGCATTTTCTTTGGCTTGTTTGTTTCGTGTCGTAAAAGTGAGAAGTTTTGAGTAGTTCCATGATGCTAGGAGATGAGGATGATACTCTTGATGATTGCTGAGTCAATGTCCCCATTAATCTCCATTTGACTATGAGTTTTACCTGTTGCCCGTTATACCATGAAATATCCTGAAAAATCAAAGTTTGCATTCTTCCATTATTGTCGAAATTGGCTCAATGTAGCTTAAAATACGAACAATCATGTCACGAGTCAGTGATTCAGACTTTATTTTTTGCATGAAAGAATAGTGAATTTTCAACAAGAAATTTATTCGTATCAAACTTGCCGTTGAACTATTTTCAGAATAATATATGATTCTGATCATGTAGGACCAGGGTAAACACTAGGTCCATGTCTATTATTGACACAAATCTTGCTCACAATGTTATTCTAATTTTCGTAGTACGAAATAATTCAATAGAATTGCAATTAGTGATTTAACAATCTTTTGCACACAAATCCTTTCTAAAGGTACTGATTCAATAAGCGCAGCAAAACTGAAATAAGGAAGCTCCTATTCCTCTTTTTCGGACTATAAAGCGTCTCACAAAACGGAATTCTAACTAACTAGGTAAATGCAATCAAAGTGTGGTAAACTTGCAATGGAGGAATAATCCTTTAGGAATTTCTCCATGCTGCTCTCTCACGCATGAAATTGATATTTTGAATCCGAATACACACATGCATAATCCTACTTAAAATGTTACATGATTGGGTATTCACAAAAATTCTAAAAGTGGTAAAAATGATGATAAATCACACTTGTCATGCATACCGTTTACGTAAAAAAAAATGTGATTGTTGGTTCTCCTATAACGGGTTTTCGGTTTTTCTAGCAAACTTTTTTACAACTTCCTAACTCCCTTCTCAGCGCACATATAATGAAGTTGAAGTTCAACGAGAAATTTTTACGTGTGACTTTTCTTAGATTTCTTGTGTTAAAATGCGATTTTACAATGCTGCAACTAAGAAAAAACGGATTTTCGCGTGTTCATCCTGAAACACGATCCTGTTGATGATGACATATTAGTTTTGTTAGTAAAAAATTACATTTCAAAGACTGCACTGTCATGTTCGTATCTGCAGTCAAAAGAACGAACATATTTTTTATGGATCGTATATGGAGGGGGGTTGCATGAAGCCACACTTACGACGCGTGAGTAAAAAACCAAATGTGTTGNGTGAGTAAAAAACCAAATGTGTTGTCACACCTCTAGCGTGATCACCACCGTTGTATTTATGTAAGTGAAATTGCACTATTTACAGATTAGGTAAATTAAACCTCTCTGTGTTTATGGATAGATGTAATATTGGGCTAACGCTAAAATGTTGTCATCATGCTAACAACACCCACTCAGCCCATTGTAGAATTCGTAGGCATACTTTTGTCATACATATAATTATGCCGTACGTATCTCTATAGACTCGGATTTTTTCTGCACTTTTCTGCATACCTTCCTGAAAAGGGATTCCTTTGCATAAAAGTTATTATTCGCCAAATTCAAGAAGGAAATATTGATTTAATTTCACAGCCCATGTTTTATCCTTTTTGGCTGCCTAATAAGGTTAATGTCGACGCATATTCCTCTGATCTCCTTATCAATCCATTTGTGAAGTCTTTTGATGTGGGACTCGACTTGCTGGTGGTGGTGGGATAGTTTATAGTTGAGGGTAACTATCTCGAACGAACGATGTTCAAAGAATTTAACTAAATTTCGACTATAAAACCGATGTGACGCGGTGCATAATATTGTAAAACATTGATTGCGTGCTGCACACTCTGCATACAAACCCTTAAGGTCTACATTTTGACGTAAAAGTTGTCAAAAATTACTCAAATCGCAAATCCACCATTTTCACAGGGATTTTAGAAGATTAAATTCTGTTTTTCGTAGACTTTACTGCAACATTCAATTTAAGTCAAGTATATTCTTTTCCAACAAGTAAAAATAGGCCAGCAGAGTGTGTTTGTTATTCAAATGTGCTTAAATCCCTTTATTCATTTCTCCGATGAATAATATAAGCTGTCATAAAAAATACATCACTATATATACTATTTAAGTAAGCAAACCAAAAACCACAGGAAAGGAACATTGTTCAGAGTTTGTCAATAGAAATCTTCATTTTGTTTCGGTAAAAGGGGAACAAAAAGGCTGTTTGAGCTTGCTTGCGTACAATTTGAAGCTCACAGTTGATTTTTTTTTCGCATGCAGTGTACATGCAGTAGTAGAGATTATTATTATACGTTGAATGAGTGTTTTTGGCATTGACAATGAGCTGTTATAACTCCGATCCCTATTTCAAGAGAGAGCAATACACCAGAAAAAGGGTTTCCTGTTAAGTAAGACGTTTTCAAAACGAATCAAATGCATCAGACCTTGACTCTAGTTCATGTGTTGTCTTTCTTCTAGGTGCGTATACCAATGCCTTGTCTTTTTCTTGAAACTTTAGCAGTTGTGTCAGCGTTTCAGCAGCTGCTGCAGAACAAAAGACGATGAATAATATAGAATCGCTACTAATCGTGAGCCAAAGTACACCCGCACTTCCCGCACTGCAGTATAATACCACTTTAGGAAAAGCTATTAATGGATGCAGCGTATACAAAGTCGAATAAAATTATTCAACCATCATATTTGGAATTTAGGATCAACCGTGTACTAAAATTTTTAAAACTATCAGCCATTTCAGAAGGACAAGTCGATAGACAGAGTGTACCCACCAAGTTCAGTTTAATATTGGATCAGAATAGAAACCAATAACTTTAAAAACCAGAATGTCACGATTAGTGATGATGATACAGAATATATTATTGTGCACAAAGGGATGTATGGTGGCTAAAAAGGAGAGAAAATTTCTTGGAAAGAAAGGCAAACCACAATAAAATATGTCATTGAATTATACAAAGCAGCCGCTGAGACATTATCGGCATGTGCACTGTGGTGTGATCTTAAAGCTCAACGAACCTGTAATCTTTGGCTTTCTTCAAATGTCACAAGGAAAATCTTGATAGTTCACGGATTCAGAAAGGGTTGCTGGTTGGAAGGCATGCGTATATCTTGCCGTCAACAAATTACAGCGTTGAGGGGGGTATGTCGTCGTATGCTTGAAATGACTGTCATTGTCATCCTCCGCATGCCTTGATTAAGATTGCACAGAAGAGAATATATATTTTTAAAAGGGCAGGGCAAGCGCAACAAAGCTTTAAAAAAATTCCAAGCTTCACTGATCACTTTCCAATATTTTTAGACAATAGGTAAACATAAATTGCGTGACGAAACAAAACTTTTGATTTTCTCTATTTTGTTGTTTGTCACTATTTACTCGACTAACAACCATAATTTAGAGACTAATAACGTCTAAAACTGACGAATTTTACCGCATTAGATAGTTCATGAACTCATAAAGGCAACCACAGAGTCGTGCAGTCAAAGCTAAAAAAACTGTCGTTATATACTTGCACTTTTCACAATATAATCACGACGGGAGGCGTGTGAATTCACGTACTAAATATATTAAAAGTAACGTATTCTAATTCCCGATAAAAGCAGTTTATCCAAACTATGAATAATATGTGAACTTTACTTTTCAAGTTTAATTTTAGATGAATGTATAGAATTTCAAAATGATGCATATTTTTTACTAAAAAAATAACTGGCTAAAATATAGTGTGCGTCAAGGTGAGGAACGGCTGGAAACACCTGCCGCCTACACCTGTCATTGTCATTACACAAATATCTGTAAGTGTTATATAAAATAAATTTATGACTAGTTTAAAACCTAGAATTAGGTTGCAAATTAAAGACAATTTTCTAGCAAAAATATTTGGGATCTCTTTTCAATTTTGAAGTTAAGACATTTTTATATTTCTTTGTTTTTGCAAACCTTCACTGACTCCAAAACAATCTCGGAAGCACGTGAACATAAAACTGCAAAAACAGCATTTTACCATATCTGACTTGCCAAATAATTGCCTTAATCTACATCAAATACGGATAATAAACATGAGATTTGAGATTTGTGTCATGCACAAATTTCAAGTTTGCGACGCATGATTAGTAAATTATAGCATAATTTTCCATAATTAAGAAAATCTTAGCACAGTTTTGAAGCAAAATTTGGAATTTTCACACTTTTATCATCTGTGCCTATCGAGACATTTTCTAATTACTTGTAATTACGACAGTTGCGACATGACATGCCAGAGTAAATTAGTGCATAATACGGATAATGGAGACAGTAAAAAATATTTTCGTGTTACTCATATACGTATGATCATGAAGATGAGACGGAAAGATTGTCGTGTAGGTATAATGAAGATCCTCTTATAATGAACAGCAAAATGAGAGCCGTAGGCTGGCTTGAACTGCAGAACCACTTTGGGAGTTCTGGTTATATTTTTTTGAGACACGAGAGGACATATTCAATGCCTACTGCTAATGCTTTTCTACCTACTCCAACTCTCATTTTAACTAGCTATTTCTCCTTAAGTTTTTTCTTTCAAAAAATGCAGAGAGAGATTTGCATACCATCTCAGCATTTTCTTTGCCGGTGTCCTTGATATTTTGCATGTGAAATGAAATATTTAGATCGTGAATAAAAGGCCGTCGAAGAATTAGAATGAGAAAAGTAATCATAATATGCTATACACACACGTATGCATATTTCAATATACGTGCCAACAGGTTAATAGAAATTTCTCAGAGGAAAGTTGAAACGGAACAAGAGTAGAGGCAATATAATGCCAGGGAACACTAGAGACATGACTTAAGGATTGAGTTATTATTGTAATATTAATATACACATGATTTTCTTTTTGTATCGCTTTGAACTCGAAAAGAGTTTCAATTGGTTCATGACCAGCTCCTACACTTTAAAATGGAGGTGTTACCATTGAGGAAAAAGTAATCCAAATAATAATAATCACCACGGAATAAGTTCATTATTGTATTGTATCTTGAATCTCCTGCTGTGCCAAATAATATGCATGGTCAGAGTCAGGCTTTGAGGTCTTTAATTTTGTGATAGAAGTCAGAGTAGGTATTTTTCAAATCACTGTGTTGCGTTTGGGTTTAAATTGGATCATGTCTCTTTTAACACCTGGGTTTTCACCCGTTTTAAAATGTCGGGCTTGTACATACATGCTCATAAACTTTTAAGTACAGAATTGTGCCTGCTTGTTCGTTCAAGTGTGTTAGCAATTTTATTAAACTTGGTCAGCGTGAGTGTGTGCTCAAATTAAATATTTTATTGCATAAAATATGCTTTTGTTATAGGTGAAATGGCTTCAAATGTGTGTATTTTTCTGTAAGGCAGCCACTTTTTGCAATCTTAAGGTAACCTAAAAAAAAGTACATTTCATGCTGATTGCGAGCTTCTTTCTCTTTTATCATAATCACGACAATCATGTAATGTTTGGATATACATAGTATGTGTACCAGGTTTACATGGTATGCATCACCTTCAAAATAATATGTTGTACATAAAGACATCTGGTGCAGTGGAACCTGCATGAAATCACGACAATCATGTAATGTTTGGATATACATAGTATGTGTACCAGGTTTACATGGTATGCATCACCTTCAAAATAATATGTTGTACATAAAGACATCTGGTGCAGTGGAACCTGAGTGTCACGCGATTTTGTAGGCAAGTGCATATTTTGTACTTTTACGGGACAACTTGAGATTTGAAAATTTGCAAGACGTAAGGTGCCTTGCACCTGTGCGGTATTAAAAATTTGTTGTGGCACCCTCGTGGTCTATAATTACATTTTAGGTACCTAATATGGAACAAAGACGAATACGAAGAGCAAGATAACCGAGACAGCTAGGCTACGCACGCTGGATGATAAATGGTTATGATCATGACCGAAAGGTGCCTTGCACCTGTGCGGTATTAAAAATTTGTTGTGGCACCCTCGTAGTCTATAATTACATTTAGGTACCTAATATGGAACAAAGACGAATACGAAGAGCAAGATAACCGAGACAGCTAGGCTACGCACGCTGGATGATAAATGGTTATGATCATGACCGACAACGCCTATGCGTGTACAACTGCCTTTGTAAATAAAGCATGTTCCAATAAAAAAAGTGCAAGCGTCGCGTTCTACTTTTCTTCGCAGTTTCCCTTTTCACCTCAAAATTCATCAACAATTTTCTGAAAGGGAAGAGGGGAAGGGGTAAATTTGTCCAATAAATGTGTAGACAGGATTACACATGGATTTCTTAGAGCCGAGCCGTGGATACCCCAAATAACAATAATTTTATCACACATTGCGTTTACACTACAGTCTTAATTGCATAGTCTAATAGGTTAGCTTTCTTTTTCTAAAATAATTTTATGGTTATTTTAGTTATTTTTAATATAGTTTGTAATGCCAAATCTATAATTTATGCTGTATATTCATCGGGTAGAATGAAGTAACTATATGAATTAGACTAGTTGTCAATTCGAAACAACATAATTTTTCTCAAAATTGTGTTCATCTAGCTTTATGATTATTGTACAGCAACCTGCATTAAAATTAGATAACTTTAAACTTTTATGTATCAAAATGGTAAGTAAAAACGCAACAAGCTATGGTTTTTTAGAAAGTATATGTTATGCAAGACAACAACAGAGAAAGAACTATGTTTGTGCGATACTCTAATCACTAATTGCAATTTTAAAAATAATTATTATACCCTTGTCAATTGCGAATGTCCTTGCATGTCCAAACATGAAATGGGTATAACGGGATGAATAGAGGTTTTGTATGAAATTTTTCACGACAAAGGGTGCACATTAAGTCATCCATGTACAGGACCATAATAATATGATTCGTACTAACATTCAAATGTCACTCATTTTTTTCTCTCGTTATAGTCGTTGCTTAATTTTAGTATCTCTCTTTATTTGGGATGGTTCGGCAAACGACCGGGATATTTTGTAAAAACTCAAAGTAGGCATTCTTTTATGTAATATATACCCCCAAGTCTTTTAACTCTAATACCTCGTTAAATAAAACATTCACGCCGTCATTAATTAAACCTGTAAGGCTGCCCATGAGGATGGAAATCACCTCCGCAAGACAATTGACCAGCAGGAGGCTGCCCTCTGCACAATCGTGTACTTAATTCAGAGAAATTAATTGCCAATAGAACTGAAATTGCATTCATAGGTAATTGAACTTATAAGAGGTTCGCCAGAGAGCGAATTTATAAAATGAAATGTGCTACCAGATTAATCAGCATTACGTAATCATCTAAACTACTCATTACCGCATCCAGATCAGATTATAGTTCTTAAACATGAACACTGCGCTTCATTGAATCCTAGATTGGCTACAAGATGATCTATTCTACCGTGTACCTGATTTTAAAAAGAAACTCGAGCTCACTTATTCAAATTCTGTACTATAAATAGGGAAATTAAGTAAGCAAACCGCAAATAAAAGTATTTAATGCGATGTTAACCACAATCATTTTTTCATAATATATAGCATATGGTAGTAAGTTGTTGCCCTGTGCTTTGTGCATTATGATTCCATTTAATGAACACATGTTGCATTTTGCATTTACCAAGATCATGTATTCCCTCGTGCGCTCCAACATTTTGTTGCACTACCTTACCTACGCGAAGAACATCAAATACTTGCGTAATTACGCCTTAATTTTAAACTATTTCTCGGCTTAATTACAGATTTTAAAAGATTGAACTATTTTGATAGTAACAGTGACTGCATTGCGTGAGTGGTTCATCCTGTGCATGCTTCTATTCCTTATTTTAGATGCAACATTTGCAATTATGGGTTTTAAGCATGAAAAACTTGTAAACCGAAGACTTCTAGTGGTGTGCACTCTCCCCAGTACCTCTACCCCAGAACTCTAGGCAGGACTACGTATATATTCTACAGTATCCAAATCTAAAAGTTATTTCACTATACAAAAATTTGTCATTAGTTTTCTATATATTTACGTCTTGATCATCAACCAGTGCACATGTGCGAGCGAACACGATAATCGCAAGCGCCTTTCCTTCTTCACGGCTTAGGAATAATAAGAATTAAGGGATGTGGCCCTTCGCTGCAAAAATAACAATATGATAGCAGTGCATTGTTTACACTGTGTGCTTAATTTTTTATGAACCTTGTCTTCCCATATACACAACACACACTTAAGGATTTGTGCCTTAAAACTGATTGTGAGTATAGTTCTATGAGTAATAGTATGCAAGTATGTCAATACTGTGTAGTAGCAGCACATGTTGTACAAAATGATACTTAGATAATCTCTAATTTACGGTACATATAAGAAAAAAATAATTATTATTAAAACCGCATTTATAGTTATAGTAGTACATGGAGCACACACACATGCAGTGTACTAATACGCATGATTTTTTAATTCATTTTTTTGCTCGTGCTTGTAACCTCTCCTGCTCAACTTACATAAAACATTATAAAAGAAAATGAACTCAAGAGAAATTGTTT
Organism: Dicranocentrus wangi; assembly: GCA_036850665.1. Taxonomy (NCBI): domain Eukaryota; kingdom Metazoa; phylum Arthropoda; class Collembola; order Entomobryomorpha; family Entomobryidae; genus Dicranocentrus; species Dicranocentrus wangi. Next base: position 21,644 of record JAANSN010000822.1, read on the forward strand.
CAGATGAGTTTATCCCATTGCACAATAATGTTGTGAGTTTTTTTTAAAGTTCTTTTTTGTGATGCTGTCTGTAGATTACAGTTTTTAGAGGAAAAATTGCTAATCAGAGGTAATCTCGTAAAGACGTTACGTATAAAGGTTGTGTTGTTTTGTGTTACATATTATGGACTTTTTTTAGTAACAAAAAAAGTTTCGTTTTTACTTTCATTTACTGGTTTGGCGCAAGCTAAATTGAAGTGCCAACTTGATGTTGGATTTCTCTACAAATGTATTTCTATGATATAATAGTTTAAGAAGTGAAGTATAAAAAAATTGTTTTGTCTATTTTAACAAGTTGCATCGACCTCTCCTCATACGCATTAGTAACAAACGAGATTTGCCTCCATTGTAGAACGTGAAATTAAACGGTGAGTTATATAATAGTGGTAGTTTCTCACGTTTACACATTCTAGCTGTAACGACTTCACAATAAAATCACAATTTTTCTCTTATCCTCTATCTGAATGCTGTCTGTAAGATGCTTGAGGGGAAAAAAATAAAACCAAACGCGCCACAATAGCGCACGGCATGTATTGCATATTATGCATATCACCACCACCCAGAAAAGTTATACCACATGCACTTGCCAGAAGAGATATTGAATACATAATTTTCAAAATTGTACTAGGATTTAATGACATGCACGTTGTAAGTAGTAAACTACACAGATAATCAGTTTTCTATATTCGCATTTCGAATGTTTGGGCAGACACAACTAGAAGTTTGGCTGGGTTGGCCAGAAAGAGGAAGGAATCGTACAAGAGAACTTGTTTTCCCTTTTCAACTGCATTTTGACTTTGACAGGGAAGAAAGGGCAAGTGGTGTGCAATAATTTATTTGTGGCATGCACAAATTGAACATTTGCAGATGAGAAGACTGAATAACTTGTCCTGCAGGTTAATTAATGCATTACACATTGTGGGGAAGTGACTAAAACTATAACGAAATTTATTATAAAGAAAATTTGATTAGGAAGTGAATAAAAGTTTGAAGTCTGAGATTGGAAGAAAGCTGCTGAGTTAAAATGTAACTTGAACAGGGTAAACTAGGGAAATAAGTTTAGCGAAAATTGTTCAAAGTACTAGTTGTATCGTGGTTTCGGTGGAATAAGTTTAAATCTTTGCGGAAGTCTTGTTGACGTTGATGGTAGATAACCTTGAACGTTGATTGGAATCTAAAGGTAAATTTGGCATTATTGTGTCAATGACATTCAATTCTACTGAACGGTAACTTATCGAACATTTGCACTGTTTTTGATTTTCAAAGTATTACGGTTTACTGGGATATATGATAACTTGGTTTTTAAATTCTTATATTTTTCGTTTGATACTCATGTAAAAAGTATTTGGTTTGGAGCATTTTAGGGTAACAGCCGTATTAACGTATATAGTTATTAAAAATTGCATGAATATACATATATAAAGAGGAATGGAATAATGTCGTTTGCATTTTATGGCAACTCGCTATTGTTTCGCTTCCTTAGACCATTTTTTGAACATGACAATTTAAGTATTGCATGAAACTTTATTATAGTAGGACTATTTTACGCTATACTAATTTCACGTTTTAGCTTTAGGGGAGTAACTTTGTTTAATGACAGCTTTTAGGCCAATGCATATAGTTAATTAGGCTTTTAAAGTCACTTGAAACTTTGCTTCCTGAAATGACTTCATATGACACAATGATTAGGTACAATTTTACACGCCTGCACTACCTGCAGTAATATCTACTGTGCATGTATTTTTATTTTAAAAAAATGGTTTTGGATTATCCCATGTCCAGCGGTCCCATTATCCATTCGTAAGCAATAGCTCAATTTTTACATTATACTCGTTTTCCAGATGAGGATAACAAAAACTGCCCAGCAATGGGCCCTAAGTTTGTTGCTCCTATGTACAATCACTTCCGCTATAACAATTACCAAAGGAAAATCACATGTCCCTAAAGAAATATCCTCTTCCGAAGACTCCAAGTTTGAGTCGTCCTTAATTAGTACAGAGTTGATGAAAAGGTCTGAAAATGTCAGCGAGTCTAAATCCGATAAGAACGTAAAAGAAACGGACCCTGGTGCCAAAGAAGATAGTCCATCTAGCATTGATGTGATTCCTCCGACCGAGCTGGGAGATGACAACAGATTTGACAAGGCGGATAAAAATCCCAGAATTTATTACGGAGACACGTCCTCATCCCGATACCCACATGGACAAGGGGAAGAAGCTGATTTTGAGAATTCCGTTCCGGAAGGAAAGTCTGAATATTATGAGAAGCCAAAAGGGAAAGTTTATTTCCCAAAGAATTACTTGAGCAGTAAGTACAGTCATAGTCCTGAACAGAAGAATGGGTACAAGGCACAAGGGTCGTCTGGGAAAAGGATGCCCGATCACGCTGATTTTGGCGAGGAACATCATCATGGTCATGAATTTCCTGCAGGTCGTGACCACTCACATCCTCATAATAGTGGACAGCAAGGACATGAAGAACATGAGCACGATGAACATCATTCTTTCGATCATGGGCACCCCGGAAATGAGGAACCCCACGGAAAAGAGCATCATCACGTTTCCGGCTATGGATTTAATCACGGAAGCTTTAGGCAAGTGTAATTCTTGGTAAATTACTTAATAATGCTCCCAGAAAATGAGAGAATCAATTGATTTTTATTTACAGACACACTATCGGCAACAAAGTTGATGCTGTTGGGAAAGCACTTCAAGTTCTGATTCCATCTGCATTGCTGCTAACTGGAGTATCCGCCTTATTCCCAAATCGTGTCCACGTTCCTACTCAACCTATGTACGTTTTAAGAAACAATGATTACATTTAAGCAAAATTCAAATATGTCCTTTCCCGAACTATTGTACACGCTATATTAATATTACGTACAGTAACCATCGTCTCAAGCGTGCTGCCGCCTTTTATCGACGTCGATCAGCCATCAGCCAGCCGCCCCCTATGCCTGAAGTTTACGACGACATTCCCTCTCACATTCTCCATGCTGAACATAGAATCATGGATGGAAGTCCTCCAGAACTTTATCCCGCGTCAACCGAAGAAGCTACTTTTGTATCTTCAGAAAACCCTGGATTCAATCCGTTTAAAGTATTCAAAGGTCCTGGAGAATCTGCAACTGCTGTGAAAACAATGCAAGCATCAATTCACATGCCGTCATTTCCCCATATTCCCGATATGGCAGCAATGAATGAAAAGAACAACTACTTCTTCCATGGACCAGAAGTCTCAGGTGAGGAAATACCACCAACCCCGTATGGACCCGGATCGGATGTGGTACCACCCACGGATCGTTCTCCAGAAGTACCCACGACCCAAATTTCCTCTGAAAACCCGTCACCAGTCGATTCTGATGGTTACGGTGACCGCGTTAAGAAGCCAGGCAAAAGGAGAACTACCCAACGTCGCAGGAAGGTTACTCGAAAGCCTGCAGTTTTCCTTAAAGAATCTCATGACCACAAGCGATTAGTTCAAGACTCGTCAGAAAGTCAAACGTCCAGAAGCGCATACCCATCCAACAACACGCCCGGAAATAACAACCACATTGAAGAAGTTAGACCAAATATTAAGGCAGAACAAGAGTTTATGTCTTCATTACATAATTTAGTGACCCCGGATGTTGCAAAGGCTATCATTGAAAATAAGCAGGAGCCGCCTAGGGATGTCGATTTGAGCCCTGATGGACCAGTCATGGGGCTGCTGAACAGTTATGCTCAACATGAACATGAGCCTCCCGCATGTCAGAAACGGGCATTGTGTGAGCTTGCTGTCAAGGGTAAAAGTAATCATGCCAGCAAGTTTGAAGCATTTTTGTGGTCCGTTGCAACACTGTGAGTGATTTTTATTATTATTCAAATTGTCGCTGGGAATATTTTAAAATTTGCATTGGGTTTTTGATTTTTCTAATTTGAAATGTAATTTTCCAGAGTCCCTGATGTGTTCAGCGAGATGTACGATCTTCAAGAGGTGTTCCAAGCTATCAGGGATGAGCGGTGTGTTAGATTTGAATGCGCAAATCCTAATTTAGATCTTCAGATGAAGTAAAAAGTTATCCTAAAGATAACTAAATTACGTTTTTACACATTACTTCAGAGCTCTTTATTTTATATCTCAGTTCAAACTTAAATATTCTATTAAAGTATTACAGGAGAGGAAAGCGTAGTTAAGTAAAGACTATAAAAGGACTAGTTTACCATTCATTACCATGATTTTAGGTACATTTCATCATCGAGGAGTAGTAGAAGTACATTTAGTTGTACATTAGTACATTTTAAATTTCTTGTTGAGTCTGTTTTGGTGAGGTTGTTAAAGTTGAAATAGGTGGATGTGCTCCAATGATTATTAAAATAAATATATATCAAAATGCAATGCAGAAGTTCCATTTATTCATAATAAAACAGCCGTTTAAGAAACTACTACTTGTTGTTTACTAGTAATTTAACTGGTCACACTTTTTAATTGAGTAATTATTTAAATACTCTGTATTGATAAGCATAATCATTGCTGTTCAAATTATAGAGGATCTTTCATTCATTCGCTGATACTGACAATGAATATTGCCATTGCTGCGCTGCCTTCTCAATAGTTCATCTTATCATGTTGAATTGCATGTCATAATTATCGGGATCTCCTGCATGGAGATGGAACTCATCCAACTGTGACCGAGCGGATATCTCTAAAGCCAATTTCCAGCTAACCTGGATGGAAGCTAGCTAATATAATTCGAATGCATGGCTGAAAATTGTCTTTGCAGAACCCCGAGTTCCAGTTCTTATTCTCAGATCAGAGATCAAGTCAGAGGCGTGTCTAATGAAAAGTATGAGTCTTTTCGAGTTTAATCGAGTACCTACACGCTGAATTTGTCTCGTTCTACACCACTCAATTCTATCACAATTTGAGAATCTGTCGTGTTCTTACTATTATTGTCAAACGGATTAAAAAAATGTTGGCCGTATATGGAAGAATACATGTATGTAGGAGGTATATAGTGTAGGTTGTGTATATATATGAAAAGCTTCTAATACAATCCCATCCTCTATAAGGTTGTTTACCTATCAACATCGTACCGTCGTGATCATGATCATTAGCCATCACATGCGAATGAATGGATAGGTCTAGTTTGGTCCAGGCGGTCAGCAAAAAGAGGACAGAATAACATTAATAATACACCAACAGTCAGCTTTCAGCTTGTACCAAACCATCATCGAAAGTCAATCTTAAAAATTAAAATTTGTGGACGGACATATCCCTAATTTCTGAATAATATTTAGCATATACTACAACACTTGTCTGCTGTGCAACAATGAAACCTTTCGAATTACTTTTAGCTCTAAACTTTGCCTTTGTATTCCAGTATATTTTGGCGATAGATGACGACTCGGCGAAAGAGTCACCTTGTTTAAAGATTACAAGTGCCGTCGACCCGGACGACACATGGGTTCGTGTTATCTGATTTTGTCAGGCTCCGCACAAGATTAATTGCCTGAGCTATTGAAATTCTGAAATCAGGAACTTGAATCGATTGAATATTAATTATTGTTGTAGTTCTCGTCTGTAAAGGAGTGGTACTACCCTATGGCAAGCAGATTAGATTTGTACCGGACATCACATGACATCCTGGCAATGCCATTTGGGAAAATACCAGAGTATTCGGTGTATTATGACAGTTGCCTGAAATGGACCATCACCGCAGAAGGCTTTACAGCAAAGGGATTTGGTGGCAAATCAAGAATGTTAAGAACTACTCCGGTGGGCCAGGGGACTGTCGATTTTCAGTCCGAATGGGCAGAAGGTACGAAGGTTCTTTGACAATTAGAAACAAAAACTGCAACTGGCCTGTATAAAACAGACAATTTAATGAAACACAAATATTTTAGGAATGAAAGGCAGAGCTTACACCACGCTGACGGATAACAAAACGTTTGCATTCACAGCGGCATGCTTTGCCGATAACCAAATGTCGTGGAATGTTTTCTCCGTAACAGAAACTTTAGATGAAGCCACTAAACAAACAATATTTAATCACGCCAAATCTTTGGGATACAATCCTGACTTCTTTACAGAAATGAGATACGACACTTGTAAGAAAGGGAGAGCATCTACTCCTGGAAAATCAAAATTTGACTTTTGTCAGGCATGTAAAAAACACTGTCTGAAGTACAAATTATCATCATTTTTCCATAATTACTTGAAGAAAAATACGTAAACAAAGCAGAGCTATGAAAACGGACAAATGTGAATCCCAAGTCTTACAATGGTTATTTGAGACATTAAATTATAGTAAAAATGTTATGTAGAAAACAGTAAATAAAGTGCAGTCTATGAAAGGAGCTTAACCATGTATGACAGCTATAAATATAAGAGTTTTCCAAGTTTGTAACCAGATATTTAAGCATATTTATGTATTGATTTAACACGAATCTGTAATTGAATTCTAATTTCAATGTCTGTACCATTGACGAGACAAGACCAGTCAGCGCTCTCCATTATATTCAGGTTCCGTTAAATAAAAGATTTTAATTAATTTCAGTTAGATGGATATAAATTCTCGTATATTCTCCAGAGTGCGTTTTTAACTTTGCTATGTTTAACATTCCGTCTGAACTTTGGAGCGTTATTGGGTGTGAGTAGAGAGAGATGTCCTAACAGAAACGAGATAATATGAGAATAATTCATTAACATTTATACAGAATATATGTTAATTTTATTATGGTAAACTTACAACAATAAACTACAGCAATATTACGCCTGTGATTTTACGACGTTTTTGTGTTTTCTGTGTAAGTAGATGAACAAATTGCTGTAAAGATAGTATCAAATAAGTTCAACAGGAAAAAACAGTTTATAGCAATAAACTCCTCGATCTATTAATAAAGACAAGTTGCAAACACACCGGAGTAATCATCTCCATTTCAACTATTTCAAGCAATTTTGCTTTGATGAATCAAAGATAGGACCATTTATATTTATATGGGAGCATCTTCACAGCCCAAAGTATTAATATTTATGTATCTACGTTTCGCTTTAATGAATGAAATTTGATGATAGATAGCACACATGATTGATTAGGGTGTGTACAGGTGGCCGGCCGTAAGTATATTGTTATGCCGCAAAGCGCACTTACAATACAGGCGAATTTATAAATAAATGTTATCTTACCTCTTATAAACTATTCTTGCATGCAAGGTCAAAGGACGCCTCGCATTAAATCAAGGTCCACCAGCCCATCACTGAAAATTGCAGTAAATATGGAATAATTATTTTCCATACGCTCTTTCGATAGGGAGTATAAATATAAGTCCATTTGCCAATCCGTAGATTAATAGTGTTTACGTCTTTCTGCAAAAGGGAAGTGCCAGTTTATTAACTCCTAAACCCGAGGCCTTGTATTGTTCATATTTCAAAGGACAAGGCACATTTTTATATTTGGATAGTTTCAAGTGTAAGCACAATGAAATTTTGTGTTGGGTTAATCTCATTAGCCATTATAATGGCAAAGTCAGCCTCTGGTTTGGACATGGAAGGTGCAAAAGAACAAGCTTGTTTTAACATTTCGAATACCGTACCTGTTGACATTAACTGGGTAAGTGTATAGAATCCTTTTATTTTAAATTAATTACAATTACAAAAATAGGAGACTATATAATGTACCTCATTTGTACTTTTTGCCATGATTCGTAACCGAGAAGGTCGCAACGATTAGGACAATGTACTACCCTGTCCTGAGTCGTTTGGGGTTGTACTCAATTGCAAGCGATCTGGTCGAACAGGACCCAAAAGACATTGTGGAAGGCTCAGTATATTATGACTCCTGTATTACGTGGAACATTCACACCAATGGATCTATTATTTCCAGAGGGTTTGATGGTCGCAGCAGGATGTATTCAACGACACCTGTTCAACCACCTTTGGAAGAGTTCAAATTTGCTCCAGTTGTTGGAACAGGATTTAGTGGATCTGTGTACACGACCTTGACGGACAATAGCACTTTTATATTCACTCCATTCTGTACTGATGAAGGCCAGATGGCCTGGGGCCTTGGGAGTTTGCTCCCAACCCTTCCTGAAGAAACCATTAAACTGGCACTTGATCACGCGGAGTCTCTCGGTTTCCAGAGAGAGTACTTTACAGAATTGAGATATGACAGATGCAATTTGGAGGTTACTGACGGCTCATAGAAGGCATTCCTTGTGATTCACTTATACATATGCATTTGAAATTCCAAATATTATTTATTTATTTAAATATGATGTACACAACTGCGCATAACTTGAAACAGTGATAACCAAACAAGTTGGATTGAGACAAGTAACGAATGCATCATGGTTTGCCATCGGAAAATTATAAAGCTTCCTACGTAATATTTAGTAAATCTAGAAATCAATGTAATTTATATTGCAGAATTAAAATTTGGACTTCATTTAACATTTTGAAATGGAAAGACATTATGGCGTCCTAAATAATGTGTGTATGAAATAAAATAATGGCTACTTTGACAATTGATTTCAAAAACTTCCTATGAATTTGGTCATTATCGTATACTATATCATGCTTTTGGTAAAACTCCTAATAAGTTTTCCAATCAAATCCCATAAAAATCGCTCATACTAATCTCCAGCATAATCCAACTGGTTTACTTAATTGGACGAAAAAATAATAATGTTAGATACGTAGAATTGTAGGACGCGTTAATTATATCTTGAATGCTGTTCGTTGCATGCCAGAAGTCAAAATAAAACTGGTTGTTTTGTGTTGAAAATAAAACCGTAACTCATAAAATAAAATCTGATTCACTCAACAAATGTATACAGTGTGCCTGGTGTTGAATGGAATGTTTATTAATACTTCATAAACATATAAGAATCGTACATTGTGCACGCAATCGTTCTAAATTAGACACTTCTTGGCTGTAGTTCCCATCGTTCCATTGATCTTGGGACTCTTCAGATGGACTCTCTGCCTTCGGCAAATACTAAGGAACAACCTTTGCAACTCTTAATTGCAACATGGAGTAGTTCTAAAATCCAATGGGACTATGACTATACAATAATCGTTTACTAAGCTTGTACAAGATAACTCTGTATTTTTGCTCTAGTGTGTACAATTAGGTTTCAAGGACATAATTCATTCGGTAGGATTCGTCACTATTCACTATACATAGAATGCTTCTTAATCAAGCAGTTACAGAGAGACGATACACTTCTATTCGGAGCAAACAAATGTGAAAAATTTGCATTTCCTTGCATGACAGTCGGGTAGCAGTTTAGGATCTGTCTGGAACAACTAATCGAAAAATGAGTCTCAAATTTCTTTCTGTTTTAACCCCTTCTGTAATTTTTATTTTGCTGTTAGCAGACAGCGTATCCTGTATCGATGAAGATAGTGCAAAGGAGCAGCCATGCTTCGAAATAACGAAAACTGCAGGAATCGACCCTGCGGGAGGAGTATATTATACGCATAAAAATATTACATAACCCAATAATTACATACATACTTAGCTTAATTAAATTGTACTAATTGAAACTTTCTTCCACTTTTATAGATCATGTCAGCAGATAAGACTTATTTCCCCTTAATGAGTCGCCTTAATCTGTATCGTACGGCACAAGGCATACTCAATGAAGATTGGGAAGAAATCAATGAAGCCGAAATCTATTACGACGGCTGCATGGAATTCACATTCGACGAGAGCAGCTCCTCTTCGGTAGGTCATGGGTTTCATGGAAGAATATCAAAACTTGAGCTTCGCCCCCTCAGTTCAGACTGGTCCATAGTGGAGTACGGTCCCAAGGGTAGCTCCCAAGGTTGTAACAAAATTACATAAAGCTGCAGAACTGCTTATAAAAACTAAAATAAAGTTTATAAAATACGGGGATAATGTCATTATCTATTGCAGGAGGTACCGGAGTGTGCTACAACACACTAACGGATAACAATACCTTCATATTTTCTGCTTGTTGTGAAAATGACAATCAAATGCTCTGGGGGGTTGGCAGTACTGTGAAAACTTTACCAAAGAAAACAGTCGAATTGATTCAAGATCATGCTCTTTCTTTGGGTTTCAAAAAGGACTACTTTACGGAGTTGCGGTATGACTCCTGTAAATCCGCCGAGGTTCTTGACAAGCAAAGGTGTACCAAACACAAAGCCACGGAGAATGATATTGACTAGATGACTTGCATTCAATTGGGAAATTTTAATACGAATCATGGATAAACATCCAAGTTATAATCGAATTAATGCTGCTTAACACTTATGTTAACATTTGAATTTGTCTAATTAAATTATATTTGAAGTGCAATTGCCCGATTGGCCATTTGCCCAAGCAAACTGCAAATAATGCAACTTGCCGGCACAATCATATTGCATAAATTGTAATAAATCCAATTAAAATGCAGTACCCGCGTAGCGGTGAGCGCATATAAACCTATATACGTGGAAACTTTCATTTATCATTCCTAAACTACTTCGTCTGATTAGGATACACTGGTAATATTCTGAAGGTTACCCAGTCCGAACTAGTAACATCCTAATCAAATCCTATTAAGCTGGGTGAGAACATGTTCTAGTTTTCACTTATTCTATTCAGCAGGTGTTAGTGGTACGCTAGAAAGAGTGAGTTTGTTTTTGGTAGATAGTAAAAAACTAGCTATTTCGGTTTCACTGAAAAATCTAGTAAAAACCACAGGAATTCACCTGTTCTACTACTACTGCTACCTGTTCAAAGCGCAAAAAAGTCTTACCTAAATGCACTTAGGGATTAGGGATTCATGCTGCAATTGTTGTAAAACTAGTCTGCGTAGCCTCCTTGTTATATCTCTGCAATATTCAATATTGGTTCTTCTTCACTGAATGAATTTGATAAAATCTTATGTATGTATCCGCTGTGGAGCAAAGACCAAGAGAAGTTTAAATGTTCCTAATTTTTGTTGTTGAGTAATAAAGACTACACGATTTCAGGTTTTCGCTTGATCCACGTATACACACAATTTGACACAGATTTCAACCTGCAGCGTTAATGAGCAGTGGTTCAATCTGGTTTTTCTAAAAGCTGCGCTCACCTCGTAGACCAGAGAATTTAGAAAAGCTAAACGCTTTCCCGTACTCTGGGTGATGCGGCATCATTACATTTCCTTAAAGCATTCATGATTATTACAAACTATGATAAGGATGTAGAATATAAACCAAAAGTACTAGGAATGTGCTTATAATGTTGTTTATTTAGGTATTTTAAAGTTTTTCACAAAATAATTACTTTGGTTAGATTGGTATCACTTTCATTTGTTGGTGATGTTGTTAACACACGTGCACGCATATTTCCCAGAATATTTAAACGGAATAAAACGGGAGTCTTCGGCAAAAAATATTCCGTAATGCGTACTTGATCTATGAAGTGCATTAATATTATTTTTCAATATCATAAGACAAAGTCCTTATCTCCAAAGTGTGCAGTTTAGTAAATTTAAAGTAGATTATGTAACCTAAGTCAGACAATTAATTAATGTTGAATTAATTGTTCGAAAATCGCCATAGGTAAAGTTTCTGTTCTCCCATGATCATAAATTACATCTCCTTAAACATCCCGAACTGGGAACAATTGCAGGTTACGTGACGAACCGGCACATGTATGGAAACCCTTCAGTTTTCGTCAAATGATTTGAAGGAGGCGATTTAATATAGTCATACTTGCTAACATATTATCCTCAAGATAATTATAACAAAAAGTTATTATACTTCGGTCCTATCGTGGTATGATTACTGTGTTTAACTACCCAAATTCAACAATGCAATATAAACCAGGATAACATTCAAATGAAACTGGTCACATGCATGACCACAGCAAACTGCATACTTTGTTACAAGAGGTGTGTATGAAATTCTAAGTCAACAGGTCAACGATGTGAGTCACATAACAAAATCAGGTGCACATTTGCTTTTCAATCAACACAAAATGTACTTAATCACATCTAAAATCATAACAGCCAGAACATGGCTTTATTAGCAAGGAAACTTGCCTTGATTATAGGATAGGTACCTTTTGAAAAATTCCTATGCACCCACGGAATATATTGACTTATAAATTTGTGACACGTTTCACAAGTACACCCAAGCCCCAGATAAAACACGCTATGTCTAAAGCCGTCATGTCTAATTTGTGAGTACGTAATAGGAACATGTTATAAAATGAAATTGCAGTTGCAAAATATTGATCTGCGCATTTCTAAGGAAAGGTAAAAAAAGAGGCAATAATCGAAGTGAATTCTTATTTTCTTATACACATTAGGTGCAAGAAAGGGCACGGTTGCGCTATTTGGCAAAGTTTTTCAGTCAAAACCGATCATGTCGTGTCTATCCTCATCATCATCATGGTATAGCTTTAAAATAATTATCCGTCACTGGTAGGGCCGGTTATATAGTTCAGTAGACAAACTAAACTGCTGTTTACATTTACGTCTGCATTTTTGTCTTTGAGCACGCACTCACAATAAACAATGCAAAAGTGGCCGCAGTGGCACTGTGTTACTGGCAAATCTGGTGATTCTTCTGATTATATGATGCATGAATGCATAACGATTACACAAAAATGGTGCTAGTAGATGAGCATAATGTAACATTAAGCCCTTGGTAAATGCCTACCAGTTTGGGTAAAAATTGTGTACGTGTGTGCATATTAAAGATGATCCTGGTCGGACGAGATTTGCAAAGCGGAATGAATTGAATGTTAATGTGTAAAAAAGAGGAAAAGGGTGATAAGCGTAAATAGGGGTGAACAAGAGAGAGCCCACAGAAGATGTATGAACGCGAAGAACGTTCAATCCTTTCACAGTCATCGACTCGAATCCTTCGGTTGTACGTGTTACAGCAGAGAAAACAAGGCGTTTAGTTTAAGTATGAATGGATGACGGAGAAGGATCCTGATTTTTTGGCATCATTTCTCGGCCAATATTTATCGATTTTTGCATCCAAAACTCTTTTCGTACGCTACTTACATACTTTCCGTACAAGTCGTGATTGAAGGTTAAATAAGAAAAAGTCAGAGAGGAACTTTTGCTCTGTCTTTTAACAAATTATGACTGCAGAATGTTAAATACATGTAAAATAACTTAATAGTCAGATATCATCAACTATAAATTTTAATGATATAGTGTGCTTCATATCCGTGACTTTTCTGATGAATCCAAAGATGAATTTTCCTTGATGAGATGAATGAGGGTCCCAAATTTTTGAAATTCTGAAATGAATCTTTTCCTTTTACACAGATATTTGCGCCTAAAATTTTTACCTGATTAGTGTTTTCTTGTAATTACATGTGATTGCCCTCAATTATTAAAGGTTTTTGCTGAGTTTTTTTCAACCCTTTGCAGTTGCCTTATCTTGACTGGTAAAATCGAAAACTAATTATTCAGCTAAGATTGATACAATAATTTAATTTCAAACGAAGAATTGGAAGAATGTTTTCTCACTAATTGGGGACAATGCAGTAGGCACACATGACACTATGCACTATGCAGCATGCTATTCCTCGGGGGTACAGCAGTGAGAAGCGCAAAAGGCAATTGGAAGTAGTGATTTTATCTAATTATTAGTAAATGTCATTGCGCTTTCCAATCTTGCTTATCTTGCAAAGATATTGAACCCAAACATGCGTGCCAAAAATATTAGGGGAAATAATTTCTGAAACTACATTGTCATTGTCTTTTCTAACTCGATAGAACCAAATGGTCTCTAGTAAAAATATCTAAATTGTAAACAAACCTATAGCGATGTAATGTTGTGGCGATATTGTGAATCAGTACTACTGGTTTTACGATGTTATCCTGCTCACTATACATAGTACATATTATTATGTATGGCTCAATAGGCTGAAGCCGTTTTACTAACTACTGTGTATAGCTTGCTCCGCTGACACAGAAAACAGCCAGTTTTGCCTTACACCTTCTTTTTCTCCATCCGGTCGGTCTCCTCATTTCTCTCATGATGTTGTTCATAATGATAGCACGATAGTTTCATTTTACCATGCGTGCACATGTACAAACACACTCACACAATTGTTTTTAATGCTACATGCATAATATGCAAGTATATCAGATATCTTCTCAAGTTCTCAAACTTTATATACAGGACACTATGTGTTTTTGGCATTCAATTTTCTCTATCCTATTGACTTTGGCTTACTTCTTTGCACACTCACTTGCATTGGATTGGATTGCAACCTTGACTTTGGCTTTCAATCCAGTACAAGTGAACAAAGACGAAAAGGATAAGTATGCAGATAGCGTGGCTGGCTAGTGTGCTTCTCTTGAGATCAAACTAAAACTGCACATTCAGGATAACGATAACTAATCCCATTTCACCCAAACTGCACTACCGTCCCTTGATTTCTATTCAAATAGGAATGCATAAGATATAAACCAGCGTTAGTGATGCACACTGCACAATATGTATGCATATAGTTTTTTTTATTATTCTATGCAATATGCTGGCTACTGATCAACAACAATTGGCAAATTGCGTTATTACTGCTGTATCATTTTTGCCGTGTACTCGAATTTGTGTGCTTGTGCCACTATTGTCATAATCACAGTTGTAGGCTTGTGTGAGGATGACGATCAGGGGTGGCAAAACTAATGGGAAAAGGGTTGACGGTGGCATGAAACCTTACTTGAGAACATTTTTTGATGGTGGTTATCATTCTTTACAAACTTACCACTCAGTTTGCTCTAAAGCCCCTTCGCTCTAGGACTTCAGGAAGAAGTACACAAACACACTTAGGAAAAAAGAGGAAATAAGGAAAGTGAAGTTTTTATTAGCGTTCACTTCTGAGATAACTGTATCAGGGTTTTAGTTTAAAAAATTAACAACAGTTTGGACAAAAACAAAGTTATTCTGCTTTTGCAATTCTTGAACGCAAATGGTTACAGTGAGAACTAGAAGTCTGAAGAGTGAGAGGTGGATTTTAGTGTCATAAATTCATAGGTTTTCTTCAGTAAAATCTTACGAATTATTAGGACTTTAATTTGGGACTTTGCCACTGACTTCTGGTGCATGGTAAGCATGTATATTTTTGTATTTATTTATTTAAATACTCTGAAATTACAATTTAAATTCCTTTTAAAGCAAATGTGATAATATCGATCCATACTAACAGCGCCAAGATGAGGTGGAACACTTTAGGGACGTTGTCTTACCTTCTTGTTACCATTACCTTGTCGCAAAGTATTGAAACCCCGGATCATGCCCCATCCTCCGACAAAACGTATCACTTTCCCTCCGCGTCCCTTACAATTGCTGGTGATTTAAAAGATGTGAAATTGAAAGGCACAATCGCCCAACTTGTTCGTGCCCTTCAGCAACCCACGTCGCCCGCAATCCCATCAACAAAACCAAACGATACAGAACCTCAACCAAAAACCGCAGGAACGAAAAAGATCATTCATCCAAGCCAATTGATTACAAAGCATAATTTGGCGAAAGGTGGAAAAACGTTGTACTACGGGGATCCCATTCCTGACTCCATCACAGTGTCTTCAAATTCCGTCAAAGTTTCCCAAAGTAATAGCACAGGAGGGAAGAAAAGCCGTCATTTGGGGGCGTACATTAGTAATCATCCCAGTCCCGTGAAAACTGTACAGGGGGTTCGAGTTGCAGACAATGACGAAGACAAGTTTTACACCTGGAGAAATGCCCGAGTGATTAAAGGATTTTTAGTTCCAAACGGCAAGCCTGCTAATCGTCACAAGAAACGCCAAGTTATCATTACTGACCCACAACAATACCTGGCTGCGGCTGCGGCAGCGCAGGCTCAAGGAGCAACGACGATTATTGATACGTCCGCGATCCCAACAAACAGCAATAATAACAATGGTCAACAGAGAGCTTCAATCTTTTACGCGCAAGAACCAGCTCAAGGAGTAAGTGGTGGTAGTAGTGGTGGTGGTGCAGCGAATTTTGCAAATGGTGAGCAAAGATCTCATCACCCTCATGTCGTCTACCCAAACCAGCAACATCACCAACCTGCTCATCAGCAACCCGCAAACAATGGGCAAACCAGTGCTTTTGCCTACAATCCTCAACAAAATGGTCACAACATGTATGTTCTCCAAGATGGGAGTGCTTATAACGTGCCATACAATGCTAATCAGGCTACTACTGCCCACCATCATCATCAGGCTCAACTGTTACAGCAACAGGCCCAAGCTCAGTTCTTTTCAAGAAGTGGTGAAGCATCATCTTCATCTTCCGCTCCCGTTGCTTCACAAAATCCGAGTGTGAACTCTCAACAGCAGCAACAACAGCACGGAAACGTTAATAACAACCAACAACAGGCGCAACAACAACCCTTGTCTGCAGCAATTAGGCAGCAGCAGCAGCAATATCAACAATCCGCTTTAGACACTCAAGCAATCCAGGCCGCTGTGGAAGCCGTCCAACAGTTGGAAGCTCAGCAACAGGCTGCCGCCGCTGCAGCGTCTGTCGCTGGAAGTGTAGCTCAGCAAAGTCACGCAGTTCAACAACAGGCACAATTGCAAGCTCAACAGCAACAGCAACAGCCAGTGCCTATTGCGCAACAGAGTGCTCCCGCACAAACGGTAGTTTTGCCACAAGGACCAACCGTGATTTCTGGTGCCACTGCTCAGGAAATTTTGGCTGCTGCGACCGCCGCAAATGGTCAAGTGACTGCTCAGTATATTCAAATCCAGCCAAGTCAGGAGCAATCTTTACTACAATTACAACAGCAACAACTACAACAGCAGCAGCAACAACAACAACTGCAATATCCTGCTCCAAATCAGTTCGCCGAGAGACAAATTGCTCCGGGATCTGCATTCCCAGCAAACCCTTCCCAATTTGTGATCCAACCTCAGACATACATTGCTGGTGCAGGGGGACAAGCTTTCACCGTCCCTATTCCAGTTCCAGTCGAGCAAGCTGTAGCAGCAGCGAGTCATCAACAGACCCAACAGGCTAGGCTTCATAATTCCCAACAACAATATCATCAACATCATCAGCAACAGCAACAGCAAAGTCAAAGTCACCACCACCAACAGCAGCAGCAACAACCTCATCATCACCAGTCCCAACAACACCACCAGCAACAACAACATTCTGGTAATAGTAATAACAACAGACAGCAGCAAGGTCAGTCTTCAATCACTGACAGGATGAAGCAAGCTTTTAATCAAAACTTCAACCGGAAGATGCTGGAACGCGTTGAGACCAACGCTGTCGTTCCAGCACTTGCCTCCACTGGTTTATTCCTGGGGCTGAGTGCCCTAGCGGCCGGATGGTATCTCTCCAAAAATAACCGTGAAGTGGGGATTGTCAGACGAACAGGGAAAATTTCAAAGAAAACGGGGACAAGCGCTGCATCTGACGCAAAAGATAAGGACAGTGCAAATAACAGGACGAGACGAGATTTGGCTTCAATGGTAACTCCACAGGCATACAATCCCAGCGGTGCACCTGAAGTTGACCAAGCCACATTCTTTCAGTCGATCATTCAACAGAGTCTAGAGAAGACGCAAAAGGACTACGAAGATCAGCCCGAGCCAGTATATCAAACTCCTGATGGTAATGATGCCTCTCAAATGGGATATCATCGTGAACCAGAGCCAGAACGACATGCCCCACCTCCACCAATGCCCCCATCACGCTACCGATCAAAGTTCAACCGCTACCCCGAGAGACCTTCAAAGTACAACAGAGATGATGATTTATATGATCCCACCCAAAACTCTAGAGTTTCAAAGGCTCAGCAGATCCAGGAGAAATCCGGATGGGGTGTCCATTCCGCCAAGAACTTTGCTCGAGTTGCCATTCCAGCGATTGTACTAACAGGGGCTGCGATAGGTATTTGTGCTGTTATTTTTGGTTGGTATATTTCTGGGGACAACAGGGAAATTGCTTTCTTAGAGCCAACAACTAATAACATTAATGTTGGTCACGGTGGTACTTACCACCGTAAGAAGAGGTCGCTTTTTGGTTCCACTGCTTTATCCGACGGATGGTTGATTCGTACTTTGAAGGCCATTCACGCAAATCCTTATGATAACATGCCTGCTCCCACTGCTAAAAGTTTTATCCCTTATCCTTATTTCTTGGATAAGGACTCTAGTAAAACTAACTCTATGGAATTTAAAGTATCTAACAACGGGCTCGCCGGCGTTCTCGCTGGTGGGGCTGTATTAGCCGTAGTTGCTCTAGGTTTGATTAACTCTTTTTCAGAACCAACTGGAAGGAATTTAAAGACTGCGAGGTCTAACCAATTACTAACTTCAGCCGCTTATGCTAACAGTAAACATACTAATCCCTTAACACATCTTCGTTCACCAAGAGCCATGGCATATTTCGAGAATGACTTGGAGTTCCAGCATGCCGTTAGTAATCCAAGCTTCTTCGAGTCAATCGTGTCTAGTCTGGAAGCCTCAGGAGATACGATAATGAACAAGTTGCACGAGCTTGGATCGTCAAAATGGCAAGAGAGCCCTTGCGCCAAGAAGATCCTTTGTCAAGTCATTGCCAGTCAAGGGGATGACACGGTAAAGCAGATGGAGAAGAAACTGGCCACTCTAATGAAAATGTAAGTGAGAAATTCTTTTCAGAACAATAGATAATCACTGTCACTTTTTACATAGTTTTGTGGTAAAAATAGCACCGTGAAGGGATTTTCTCACGAAAAATTGATAGTGAACTCATTTTCATTTCCGACAAGTAGTAAACACACACATACCTACCAGGTGCGCATAGGTGCACGGAAGTCGGGGACATATAATAATAATAGTCACATGAGATGATGAGAAATACCCTGTTTACCCTATGAGAAATAGTAGACTTGTAGTATATAATTTTCATTTTTTATAAACCAATATAAGACCAATTATTAAGAAAAACGGAAAGTTTCCCTTTTCTATTGTTTTTACTTGCAAATGTCTATATATTTTATATTAGGAGCCCGTCATTTTTTTTGTGAATGATAATAATCTTGCCCGTTGATTGTGCACTATGTCGTGGGTGGGACTCTGAGACATGCAACTTGGACTTTTATTTTTTGTAACTTACCTATTATTTGTTGTTTTGCATTGAAGTAGCAGAAAATATGTTCAGTTTTCATTCATCATAATTTATTTTGCGAGAGTCGAAAACGAACTTGGACATTATGATGATTACGAGATAAAAAGCCTGTGAAATGGTAGGTAGGTAGTTAAACTTGGTAGGAATATATGGTTTATAAAGAAGCGGTACCATTATTTTTACCGTTGTTCTACGTTGTAGTTGTAGTTCAACCACGGTGGTAGGGAACAGCTCAATAAAACTCATCATTTGCGAAAAATTGAGATTCATTGCATGTCATTTCATGTTTGTATGGGTTTTAGCAAAATTACTTTTCCTACTGCAACCTAGTCTACACAATAATATGCATTCGTGTACACATGTGTAGTTGTACTGTAACATCATTGCCTAGTCGGTTTTTTTTGCTCCGAGCCACATAGTTCGAAACAAGTTGCGTGTCTTGTTTTTGCGTTCGGAATTTTGCTGAGAATGTCTAAAGGCAAGACTATCCCACATTCCATTTTTGATGAAAAAGATGAGCTGTTCGTCGAATGCGTAACATACTTTTGAAGTGTCTTGTTTTTTCGTTCGGAATTTTGCTGAGAATGTCTAAAGGCAAGACTATCCCACATTCCATTTTTGATGAAAAAGATGAGCTGTTCGTCGAATGCGTAACATACTTTTGATTTTGACGTCCTACAAAATGACGAGATCACATACGTCTTGCATGACCCAACAAATTTCCGCTATTTTGTAGGGTGAGATGCAATATCAAAACTCGGGCCGTGTGAGCAGAGTTACCCTTGTGAAAAGTGAATTTGACCTGAGAATTTTTCAGTTGCAGACAATATTGAATTAGGAATCGAGTATTTTTTGTCGCAATTATCGGAACGAGGTAATGAGACGGGGGCAGATTTTGAAACGGAGAGTAAGTGAGACTGAAATTGATAATAAAAAGTAAAGCGGGACTTGATTGTCGTTGCTTCCATATCCGAGGAAAGTACTCTGTACCGGATTTGTTCCAATTATCACTCCTACCCTACCACGTCACTGCTATCAATTGGTAGGTTTGGTTCTTTTTAAAATATGCAGTTGGAAGTTAGCTGTATGAATGTGTAACACGTACAAAGGGATAATGGGTTTGGCTGGCTGACAAATTTAATGTCCCATATTTACAATTCTGTAAATAATTGTTTATTACGTGGGCAATACCGAGACTGACAGACTGTATCAAACTCAGCTAAAAGTATAATATAATATCTGGTGAAGAACGGACCAGATACAGGGACCCGGTCAGCATATTTATGTTCGTAAAAGTAGGCCCGACCTCTTCAAAATGAATATTTATGATGAACATTTTCGTTTATAACTAGATGCAGGTTATATTTGAGGTGGTATTTGTGTGTATGACTTGACTTTTGAGTGGGGAAGAATGAAATATCGTATGAACTTGTTTAGTTAGAACCTTACAGGCCTAGTAAGTTTTGTAAAGGGATATGTACTTGTTTCGAATGTGATAGGATAGTTTCTACTGTCAAAAAATGAGTGACGAAGTAATTTTACTATCTAACCCAACGTTACTAGTTACAAACGTATCCATACTTGTAAATTCACCTGAAAACAGAACTGTCTGAAGATTACTAGAATTGAGAAGTCAGGGGACCTATACGCTTGCCCGTAATATATACATTATCATTTTATTCACAAAATATTTCTGTGATGATGTCGAAGCGGAGGAGGTTGATACTCAGGATGTTGTCGAAACAAGTTTCCCTCAATCTATTAGAACTAGCTTCACCCACTTTACCTCGAAAAAATAATCATCGGTTATTGTTGGTTTGGCTATGCACATGTTGAATTTTTCAAGTAACGCAATAAAATACAGGTTTCGGTTTGGTACTTTTTGAAACAAGCAATAGAATATAATATGGTTTTGGGTGTAAGTGATTCTGGTTGCTTTTGTAATGCTGGGGAATATAGTCGGCTTTTACGATACAGGCAGTCACTCGCTAGGAAGGTAGAAAATGAGGAATACCAGAAACAAAATGAAATCATCTTCTGATTTTGAGTGAAACAATATATGACTAGCACTTACATTCAAGGCGTTTGACGATGGAAAGATATGGATACTTTTTCATCGCCCCTGTTGAATTACGCAGGCAGACCCATCATGATGATTCATGTTATACTATGGCATCCAAATGTAGGTCAGTCGTTCGATGGACAGTTGGGCCAGCGTAAAAATTAAAACAAGACAAGTTTGCACTTTAGATTTTTTGTCTACTGTACAAGCTCAGGGTTAGAAACCGGGTTCACATCACACTCGTACTATATTCATGTCGCGTATGCGGCACAATCGTACACAATATTCCTAATCCCAAAACTAGTGAGACGAAGATTGTGTTGGCGTTGGTGAAAACCAGAATTGATCTAGGTTTTCAGCAAGTTGCAACCTCAGGCAGGTGAATCAATACGTTCTAAAGAGTAGAATAAACCAAGAACCACAACAATCATTTTTTCAACGACAAGCCCCTAAGCTACTTCTACAACCAAGGGAGTGCTGATTGTTTATGAAAATGTAGACAAAAAATTCGAAAGTATATCACATTGGATGATTAATTGTGATATGCACAAACACGACCTTTCATGGTAAATAGATGATAAATAAATGTTCCATATTTTTGTATATTATCATTCGTTTACAGGCTACCAGAGTCCGTGTCCAGCTCCGTTAATAACAACTTCAACGATGTGTTGTCAGCAATTTACAAACGTGATTGCTCCGCTTTCACCTGCTCAACACAGCACACAACAGCCCATGTTGTTCCCAGCAGCAGCAGCAGCAGCAATCCCAGTTCAAGTCACCATAATCCAAGTAGTATAAAAATTGAACAGACTGCTTCGAATTCTAGATGAAGTTTCTATGAATTCTTAGTTATAAGCTTGACATCAAATTTATTGTAATGTTGTTGTTAGTTGTTATTGAATATGCCAAAAATTGTTACTGGTAAGTTCATAATGAGCTAGCTTTAGGTTTCGCCGAAACAATATACTGGGTATAGTTGACACAAAATTGATATGAACAAATCTAAATATTGTTCAATGTATTCTGGCATACGCTTCAACGTATTTTTATATATTTTTTGTATGGTAGCAACTTTCACCGTAATTCAAGATAAGTAGTTTTCTTATTTCGATGTATGTTAGTATATAACAGAGGAAGGTACATGAATTGGTTCAATGACAGAATTTAAACAAGGAAGACAATTTTTATTGCTGCATTTTCTTGAACTTGGAGGCTGTTCGACTGAGGAGATAAATTTGAACATCGGAGCATCAAAACACGAACGCTTGGTGAACGAACATTGCTCACTTTAGGTAGCATTGATAGAGTATAATGTTTATTTATTTAATACTTACAATCCAAAAGTCTTAGGAAACAAAGGTATGTAGCTTACGATTAGTTCAGGTTACTTGTATGTTGAATGAAAATGCTAAAAATGCGTATTTACAATAATGAATGTTATTTATGTGTGCATGCTCGGATGTGGGGTTTAAAATGAAATTGGTTGACGTGCAAGTGGTATGTAACATTTTAGCAAGTAAGTAAGTATCTTAATTACCACCACAATATTTTTATGACATATAGAAGATTATACGGGAGTCGACTAGTTTGTGTTCTTATATGTATGAAATGAGAATAGATGCAGTAAATGCTTGAAGCAATTATGTTATTACAGCGTGTATCTTATATATCTACTTTGTCCATAATAACGGCAACAACAAGTAAAACGACCTGTTGTTTTACGCAAACAAGGAGACGAGTGCATACAATAAATTGCGCATTAAATGAGTTAACTGCTTTGATCTTTGATTCGTCATTTAATACCGGACCAGAGCTTTTCCAAATAAAACACCTTATTCCATGTTGGCCTTTTCATGTTCCCACTTGTTCATGAATCCGCTAAAACACAATTCCGATACAGACACAATGCGGTCATCAGCAACAATACGTTCATTTTTAGGGACCCACAGGACGTGATTTTGCAACACCAACACTACTATTCGGAATTTATGCATTTCAACTTTGCATATGCAGATGTTATGAAAGTTTCTACTGAAGGGAAACAACACTTATTTCCAATCAGATTTATATTACACTTATCTCACATGTTTATTTCTTCATAGTCATATCAATCATATCATGCATAAGTATTTTTGCGATGACAGATATACAGTGCGTAC